>DWHO01001564.1:0-15109 GCA_018247575.1 Eurytides lysithous rurik | reverse complement strand
ACATGGTAAATCGGCACTTAAATTTGCTAATTATAAATTAACAAATTCATTGGTGCCGGCACCGGGATTTGAACTCGGGTTGCTCGAGTATATTGAATTAAAAGCGAGCACCCGGACACTGAGCTACCACGGCTCTACTTTACTTTAAACTAATGGTGGTAAATTAAACTCGTCGCCTGCTGCGTCTATTTCAAAAGATGTACATGATATAAACAATATTATAAAAACAGTTACAGGCTTCTTAACTTAGATTAATTACTTGGTTCGGTTTAAAATTAACGTGTGTACGTCAGTATTCATTATGTTAGGTCGGGTGGAAAATTTCTATTTAAAAGGTAACTCACTTATTCTGTGCTACCTAGCACGTAGGTCTTTAGAAAATTTAACCTCAATGCATATTAAAAACTGACTAGCCTCCTGCAGTTTCGCACGACTATACAAAGCTACGCAATATTTTATTTTTTAATATAATATTTTTCCCGTTATATATGACTTAAATATATATGGCAGGATTTGTTATCGAAAAGCTGTCAAAAATATTTAAACAAAATAATAAAAAATATATACGACATATATTTTTTTCTAAGACGTTTAACTAATAACATAAAATAAATTATTTGAAATAAATATACAAGCCATAGTGGATAAAATTTACATTTTGGAACAAATTTTTGAGAGAGAAAACAAATTTTTGGGAAAGAGAACAAATTAATAAAGACCAAATTTTTAAAATATACATCTTGGAACTGTTTTTTTAAGACATCTGACACATTGTCTATATTTTTTTATAAAACGTTTCAAGTGCGATTGTTAACGTTGAAAAGTTCGAGTAAGGAACTAAAAGAGTTAAATATCCAACTTCAACGTGAAGTTTATGCGGTTGGGACATGAGACTGAATACTGGCTGTAATAATGTTACTATAGACAGTACAAAGTTAAATTTTAGGTTTAACTTTTGCTATGTTTGAACAATCAAAAAGAACAACAATCATATATGTAAAAAAAAGAAGTACCGCGGAAATCGCTTCGCATTTATTTTATTTATCATCAAATAAATAGTGCCCATGTTCCTGGGGGAAAGAACGAGTAATAAGCTAGCGCTTCCTGAGCGAAGCACCAGTTTGTTATTAAGCATTTATTACAAAAGTGGGTAGAATGGCCAATAACACACGGATATTCTTTACTGAATTTATTATTTATACTGTTGAATTATATAATTGTTACAATTCTAGTCACTTTGTCTATAATTTACAGACGACTTATAGTTTGCTATGGGTTTCTTGCAGAATAACGATTTAATCTTAAGACTGGAATCGATGTATTTTGCATTATAATTTTTCTCTTCTTATGTACCAAAATCTTGGCTATGAAATCAATTGTTAAATAGTCAACGTATCAACTCATTAATAAGTATTCTCGATAATTTTATATAAACTTAATATTTGTCGAATAGTTATTCATTCATAATTAATTCGTATGTTTGTAATATAATTTCACATATAAATCATTAATCATAACTAATATTGAATATCAGTAGGGTTGCCAGTGGTATTTAACACATTATTAGTGATTATTCCAACGTTCTGTTTAACCTTTAGTTTTTTGCAAATACAAATACATACATACGTCTGTTGCAGACGCGGAATTATTTAAAGCGAACTTGCTTCTCTTACTAATAACGTATACACGCTCATGCAAGACTAACAACCTGTTTATATTTGATTAAGCCTGTTAGAAGTTCGGCTATACCTTCGGGGTTTCTAGAAGTTCCGAACACAATACTGTAACGGTGTTGTTATTAGATAATCGTACCGATCGATTTATCTAGATTCGATGATGGAGTTTAAGCTGAATTGCTTTTTGTTAAAATATTGTAACACTCTACGTAACTCAACGTATTTATCAAGAAATTTCACTTTGTCGTAACGAAAGTGAAATAACTATTAGTGTTAAGGGTATTTGTAAAATCATTTATGTTTTTATTATGTTAATTCGATGAACTTATTTTTTAAGATATTGCACTTAAAATAGAAATAGAAGCAAGTAATATGTTTTTATTATTTCTTTATTTCGCAGATTTACTATAAAAAATTGGAATACATTTAGGTAAGAATGGTTAGTACTTGAATAGTATATTTAGTTTTAAGTGATAAGAAGTGTGTGTAGGTATTTTCAGTATGAGTGAACGATGTAACACTGTTTTTTAAATCTTTAAAAGATGAGTAAGTTTTCTTTTGAGATAATAATAATAATAATATCGTGGGACATCTCACACATTGCCATCTGATTCCAAACTAGGCAGAGCCTGTACTATGATAGTCGGACAACTGATATACATACTTATATATTTATTTTAAATACATACTTATATAGGTAATTAACACGCAGACACAGATCAAATACCTATGCTCATTGCACAAATATTGTGTCCTGGTTCGGAATCGAACCCACGACCTTTGGCTTTGCAGTCAGACACTAAGCACTACACCAACAGGCCAGTCAATGAATTTTATATCTAAGGTTTCTTCACATCATTGCTTGTATTATTATAATGAGGTAATTTGACTCACAGGATAAAATAATAGTTTTTATCCATCCTTTATGATTCTGACACTTGTTATGTTTTAAGCAAAGTAAACGAATTTGGCTCTGTTTGCCAATTCAATTTCTGAATTTAAGAATAGGCTTAGCAGTACAGCAGTGGTCAAAATACATGTTTTATGATAACTATTTTGTTTAAAATACGCTGATCCAGAAAAAATATTTGTGGTTCATACAAATAGGTACTTGCTGAGGTCAGATTCGGGCCACGAACCGAGCGGCGAATAATAATAATACAACGAATTAACATTAAATTCTTTTACAAACAGCATCATATTTATAGAATACATTAGTCAGAAACGTGTCTGTAGATTTTATTTTATATTTGGAATAGAGCCAACCGTATCATAAGCAAAAAAGCAATATTTACGGAATATTGAGATTATCGAAGTCATTGAACGATTCCGCTAAAATTGCCAGATGAGGAGCAATACTTGGATGTATACAAGTGCGCCTGTTTCATGTTAAGTATTTTTCCCACACCGCCCAAGCTTTAATTTGAAGTTGGTTTTATCATTTTAGAAAAAAAAAACATCGTGTGCATAGTTATTGCACTTTTCAAGCTGAATGCTCTATTAGACAAACTTTGTGATAAAATTAAATTCGGCAATAAAGATGGAATGATCTAAATCGGTTGACAGTTTACGGATATATCACGTAACATGAAGCATTTAGACGAATCTAGAATGTCCGCCAGATTGGAGTCTGTTAAAATATCTTGTTTAAATATCTTCAAGTGAAACTGAGTAGGTAGGACGGTAAAATATTGTCAGTTTCCGCCAAGAAGTTTGAGCGACAATGTTTTTAGGGCAGACTGGGTATAGATTAGTACCATATCGAATGACTGGAAGATGAGAAAGGCACAGAGATAATCACTGTGTTGTCATGAATAAATATGTCGTTTACTACGGCCACGACTAGCTCGACCCGTCACTTAGTTAAAAAAAAAAATGTGAAAAAAACACAAAGGCACGGTGATTTAACGGCGAGGTACGAACCGTGGTAAAATTTGGAAGTAAACTGGCTGGTAACAACGCGGCCAGTTTTTTATTTTAACTTTTTTAACAAACTTAGATAAATTATAATATGGCGTCTCGTAAAAAAAGAGCAAAAAAAGCAACAGACTTGATATGACTTCAGTTGAATGTCGCTGCCTCAATTAAGACCAGTGCGATAGTGCGATGCGAACCAAGAATACGTATTATAATGAGAACGTTTTAGTTTTTTGTGTTTACTTCAATTTGCGTAGATAAACTTTATATTCTAAGCGTAATGAGAGAATTAAATTGAAAAACACGTTTCAACCTATATAAGATGCGATGTGTTAGAGATCAAAATGTTGTTGGAATTAATTGTGCAATTATTTCCAGATCCGTATACAATAGCGTTCATAATTCTCTTAGCACGACTTGTGGCGAAACTGCTGCGGAAAGTCAAGTTTTGTTAACCTAATCTTTTCTTTGGTTAGAGAGGATTAATCTTTCTGTACGTTATTGAGTAATTCACATACAAATTTAAGTTCAATTAGGTAAAGTATGCGGTTAATTTTTTTGAACGAGCATTTTGTTTATCTTTTATTGAACCAAGTGTCGAAAGCGTAAGAAGCATAGAAGATAATTATGTCCTCCCGACCGATTCCGGTCACGGCAACCGATTTACAAGACATGAGCCAAGTGCGCAGGATATATTTTAGTGCACAAGCGTTTGCGCAGACACAGGTGCACTCACTTTTCCTTTTACTTTCATAGCCCGATGGGTCGGATAACTGACACGACCGGAGAGAGATCAGGAGCAGAGGCGGTGACACTAAATCGACCTACATATTTACATTTAACATGCCCATCCGACGCATAGATCATCTTACTTTTCAGACAGTCGGGTGATCAGTCCGTAATGCCCTAATCCAACTAAGAAACAACAACGCAGAGTCATTGCTCTCTACGGGACTTGAACCCACGACCTCCGTTTTGTAAAGCGTGGGCCTATACCACTAGGCCACGGAAGCAGTTATTACTAGAGTAGTCAATGGGTAAAATGAATTACCATTATATCTTTGGATGAAGTATGTAAAGCAAAGTAAGCAGGAACAATTGACTGGCACGGTGCTGTTAAGGGCAAAAGTTTCGCTTACCATCAGGCGATTTGCTCGATCATAAAATAAATATTTATGATTAAAGACTTTCTACTTCTCCAGAATTAGAAGAATTTAGCAGAAATTAGAATTGCAACAGTTATATAGCCTTCTCGGATTTTCATAGCGTGGCATCAACACATGAGATGGCATATCTCTGCATCCAGTAAAAATGATGGAAACATAGCTCTTTATGTTTAAACACTAAGGGAACCCCGCGAAAGAGTTCTACCGCCGTCTATCGAGAGTTCGAATATCTTCGACAACTTTTCTACTCTCAATTTTGCGGTGGTAGAACCACGGAGCAGCTGCCATTGGTGCCGAATGGGGAGGCTCTAACCGGATAGGTATCACGACCTCGCAGAAAATTGGCGTGAAGTGGAAGTGCTTTTGCTTCCGCGTTTCGTTTGGTGAGTGAAGTGGCCGGTTACCATCTTAAAGGCTGGCAACGCATTTGCAAATTATTCAACGTTGCAAATGTATGGTCATTGGAGGCAGCGGTGATCGCTTGCCATCACGTCGTTTGCCCCTTGCTCCATAAAAAAAAACTTTTAAATAAAATATTATATATGTAAAACTGGGCATGAACATTATTACAAATCTTACATTATGATTACTAGGTCCACCGCTATACAGTACTTGACTTTAACAAGAGTCGATGGTAATATTAAAATGTGTTTTATACGCGTACATATTGCTACTTTAAGTAAATAATAAAAATAGAGATTCAAATGTCTATGATGAGATGTTATAAGTTTAACTTGTATTTGTGTATATTGCTACATCGTAGCTCAATAAGGAATGAACTCATCTTGATCCAGTTTTTGTTTGTTTGACAGGTGATGCAACAATATTTTTTATTTAAGATCATCAGCTTAAGTTTTTTTGCAGGCGTAGTTTATTTGCAAGTAGCTTTTTTTATTTTTCTCGCTCCGCGATGATTGGAATATATAATAGTTAATAAAATAGATACCGTTTTGCCCATTCTATTGAGTTTACTGAACGTAAGGATTACATGTATAACGTTAGTTTGATTTCATAATTTTCGAAATAGAAATTCATAATAAACTTCCTAATCTTCACCCGCTAGGGGTGAGAAACACCAGGGCGTCGTCAAAACAGATTTTGCAGTGTTCCGTGACACGAATAAGACGAATGATCTTGGAAGGAGACAGGAGAAAGCTATTTCGTATTCAGAGTAACAGATTGATGTTTGTGCCTTTGCTTGTTTCTTTTACAAGTATGATAAACTATTTCATGAATGTATAAAAGTTTAAATGATTTGTGATGTTAAGATAAAAGAGTAAAAAATATATTTACTCTGAAATCATAATCTTTTTTAGTTCAAATTGATTGCTAATGTAAAATAATAATGTAAGAAGCAATATTTATTGAAAACACTATTTTTAAATTATACTTAAATACTGATAAGTTAAATGAATTTTATTAATACTTTTTTTTATAGTTTTACCCAATGAGTTTTCATACATTTCTTAAAATCAAGAATAACGTCTGTTAACAACTAATTGTATAGAATATAAGTTATCATGTTTTATACGTAAAGTTAATATATTAATAAAGTCAATAATGATCTTCTTTATTTAAAACGTTCTTTGAGTGTTGGTTACTGTTTTTTTTCTTTTTTTATACTTACCCTTATTGTAAGATAAAAATATATTGTGTTATAACGATTTTTCTTATGTTACAGGGCGTTTTACACACATAATAGTTATCATTAGTCATCAAATAGCTAAGATATATAGACCAAAACACAGTAATGAACAAAATGATGCAGGAATTAAGTGGTAGTAAGTGGTACTAAGATATTGCAATTTTTTTGCAGTCCACCTTGGGTTTAACAACTCCATCCCATTTTCCTACTGTGTAACTACGGAAGATAACGGTGGCAGATCCACGCAGCGTCTGTCCCTGTTGCTAATTAGGTCGGCTCAAGCCGGATAAGTACTACGACCTCACATAAATTCGGCGTTAAGTGGAAATAATTTTGCTCACAAGTTTACGTTTTGTCCGGTGAGTGAGGTGACCGGTGGCTCATCCCCTCCCTCCTTTTTTTCCAGCCTCCCCATTTGTAGTGTTTGACGTTGCAAATGTCCATGGGGAGCGGTTATTGTTTTCCATTAGGAGTCGCTCGCTCGTTTGCTCGCCTACTCCGAAAAAATATCAGGTTCTGGTTTGAAGGGCCGATATTGCCAGCGTAATTTCGGGGCATATAACGTCTTAAAGTAGTGCAGGGTCAAGTAGGGTCCGTGTCTGTGGGTGTTGTTATGGGCTGTCGTGTCGCTTATCCAGGCGCAAGATTCGCTTGTCTCATCCTTTTAAATATATAAATACTTATATAGGATGGGCCAAAAATTTTTGCAAATAGTTCGCTTCACGGGACAACAGCGTGCTTTTTGCGTAAAACCATTTTACCGTGAAGCGCTCCATCGTGACTAAAATTGCATTAAACGACGCACAATTCCCCGCCACCCGCGCGCCCCTTGCTCTCACGGTTTTGGAGAAATCAAGTGTTGCTATTTGCATAAATTTTTGGCCCACCCTGTATCACGAAAACATACACGGATCAATTTAAAGCAGCAATGACACTTGGATACGTAACACGCCTATTTCTTTCTCGGAAACCGCTAACAACCGCTGTATTTGGACTGTTGAAACGTGTTTTCCGCTTAGATAAGTTGGGACCGTCATGCCCTCGAGTGGCCAAGACAGCTGAGTGATCTTCATCGTTCCCATAAAATATAGCTATGTGGGCTATTAAGGCTCTCCGTTCCAACATATCGCCTGTCGTTAAAACAGACTGCTAAGAGGTCAATAGACATCCAAATCTAGGTTCCCTTCCTACTTCCGCTTCCCATTCTAGATAGCTTTGACGACTGACACATTGCTCCAGATTCCCATGGCCGGAGAAAGGATATCGGAAACATTATCCGCGCACACGCAGCTGCCGCGTCTCTTAACCCTTACGATACCTGCGGACGCCAATCGGAAATGAAAGGTGCGTAAAAAATCCCGCGCGCTCCGTGACCGGACAACTCCGGATGCTACCCACAAACAATGCTAACCTGGAGCCTGAATCGGTCTCCCTTGTTAATGTCGGCTCATTACCGATGAGGCGACAGGATTTAAAGATTGATCGGTGATGTAGCAAACCAAGTTCCGCCACTCACCTCAGGACGTTGCAGGATGATTGCTTTAAAACTTAGTTGAAAACCTAGTTGAAAAGAATGGATTTTGGTCCATTCAATTGTGGTTGGAATTGAGGTCAAAACTATGTATTAGTTACCATAACAAACATCATAATTTGCATTTCTGTCATTATAGTTATGGCATATGAGATATTGATTTGTATTCGTGACATATTCGCAAAACTGAAAGCTGTTAGTCCGCGTCAAGCACGACGCACCTGAGACTACATTCGACTGCTAATAGAATTCAAGGACGGCACTATAGAAATCTTTTGATTTTATTCAATAAGGTGGTAACAAGAATAATATCTAGAAATATTCAGCTCGAATCAAATTATTCACTTCCTCCCAATCTTTAGACGTCGGGACAATTATTATTACGAACTTGGTGTAAACGCCCGACGGAGTTATACGAAACGTCGCGCATTAAACCTCGCGGATCGGCCTTTAATGGATTAATGTATTTATACGGCGTTCCGCAGACGTTGGACGCTTAAACCGCTTCCAAAAAAAAACCGGAGATCGCCGACAAAAGGTCGTTGTTCTTCGAAATATTTGCATAAATTATTATCCGAAAATCATCGTTTCGCCGCGAAGTCTCAGACTGGACAGCGGTCGAGTGTTACCCGTAGACAAATAACAAAAGTACGCGCCAACTAACCAACTACCTGTTCCAAGCGCATTCGAATCTTCGACCAATAAAAATTTGAGAAAAAAAACCGTATTAATTTATCTCACGCGCCGTATCGGACGTAAATTATTCATGAGGTCCGATTTAATACGAGCTCTAACAACAATGCGGTTAGGTCAAAACTTTTGACGTTTCCACAGATAACATACGACCGTTTGGCTCATTGTAAACAATAGACTGTAAAAGGGTGAGGAAGGGTTGTTCTTTTTTTGAACGGCTTCCTGGAAACAGCGCGTCCCGCTCGCGCACGCTGCGGCCGTGAGTGTGCGAAAGGGACGGCAACGGAAAAATATATTCGGGCACGATTCGATCTTTTTCAAATGCGATTTCGGTATTCGAACGGCGTTGGCGCATCCGCTTTTAGAATTTTTCAAAATAAACAATCTGTAGATAGACGTAGACCTACGGGACCGCCAATCGGTAATCTATGCGTAAACGCTTTTACAACTTCCTCGAGGGTTGTGTTTTTTAACAATTTCCCGGTCACGAAAGAATAAAAAAACTAGTTAAAGTAACGAACAGACTTCGAACGGGCGACTGGTGGAATGTTGTCTATTATTTCAACGTTATCTGTTACTTCGCTTTTTTGGCCGGCCTTCAACCGCGACGCAAGGCTGCCAGATTTCACAACAGCAGATAAACGCACGGGCGACCGGTCGGGCCGCTGCGCGCGCCTCCGCCCGCGTCTACAATTTTCCAGCAAATTCGGCGAATGTCAACGGAAAACGTAGTGACTAAATAAGCTAGCAACACCTTACGGCACACGTTATGTTCGAAAAAATCGTAGAAGTTTAAAATCTGTTCGTAAAGAGCATGCGTTAAGACCCGTTGCCACTTGAGAACATGTGAAACGATTATGCTCAGCCGACGGAAAAAATCTACTTAATAGGGTCATACGGCGAAGGTAAAAAACCGCGGGTTTCCGTAACCGTACACCGCTCACCTTGCTCTGTTCATCTGTCCCGGTTGAAAAAAAAACTTAACCCAATTTTAAAAATGCCTCGCTAAAAAAACCCTACCTGCCTCCGGTAGCGGGCGCACCCCCGCCATTAAAAACGCGGGCTAACTGTAAAACTTCTATTTTTTGCGAGATAGTTTTTAGCGACTTTTTGGCAATGCGCTCGACGATTGTTAATTGTCAGATTTATGGTTACGTTCCTTATTGCGTAACGGTACCCAAGGTAGTAGTAGACATTGTCCGCTGCCTGCAGATGGATTTGTTTGTTTAGTTTTTTTTTTCCGCAGTTTGCGAAATTTAAGTATTTTATTTCGACGTCGCAAAACATTGTTGCCGAACGCGCAACTCTCACATTAGTAACCCTATATTTATTGCAAAAAGAAAGACAAAAAACACAACATTTTATGGTCACGTTGAGCTAGTTGTGCCCTCTTCGAATTAGTATTGAAAGCGCATGAAATGACAAATATGCATACAATACAAATCTAGATTTCGCGCCGCTGAATAGCAATGGGCCCGTTTGTGAAATAAAAGAGTTATTACGCTAAACGTCCGTCTGGTCGGCGAATGCGTCATCCCGCACACAGGAGGTAATGGCTGATATATGTGATGTCACCACTCTGACCCCTTCCGGCCACCTACAGCCGTGCATTATGTGTTAAAACCGCCATTGTTATTGCATCTAAACTACCTAAAACTCAACTAAAGTAAACAAGGCTGCATGTTTCGGTCGCATTTGCCTCGTCGTTTGTCATAAAAGCAATGAACTTGCAATTTCTTTAATTAGTACAGAATATCTTTCAACGAAAAAAAAAACTGTTAAAGAAATAAGTTTACATCCGTTTCCGTTTAAATATTTTTTTCCCTTTGTATAATTTGTCGGCCAACTGTCCATAGGGTAGGTGACGAAACTTAATATTCAATTAGTTTCTTTTTGTGTAAATACAGGTCTTGTAATAGAACTTGCTGAAACGTTTCAGATCAGACGCTCTACAAACAAATGTAAATTGGTGTGCTCCGCAGGGCCCAGACTTGGAGCCCTATGTTTTCTTTACAAACTTCGCTAGTCGTGTTAGCTCTGTTTCACTTATTATATAATAATGTATGAGTGATCAAATTATACAAACGGTATAAAATAATTTAACTGAATTGTTTTTTTTCTTCTTTAAATAAACAACTTTCGAACACGGTCAATGCTATTTTAATTATATCACTATACATCACCAACACTCATCATTAGTGCTGATCTTACATTTCAAAATAAATGTGAGTTCGTATAACAAGATAATAACATATATTTAATTATCCAATGTAATGAGATAAATAAAAAATACATTTGAAATTGAACCGAATATGAGCGGTTCAGTGGAACGGAAAGAACTATCTTCGCTTTTTGGCGAAATTCTGCGAACGTAATGATATTAATGTCAAATTAAATATACATATAATAATATTGTACAATTGATAAAAAAAATTACCGTGAAACACTAAGCCCGGTTTAAGAGGAAAAATATTTCGCACAAATTTATATTTATCAATTCTCTCGTTTTGGAATAAGATGAGATATGGATGAGATGTTCTAAAAGTTGTCACGCTTGATGTTATATCGGATCTTTGTCTTATTCTGAAGAAGTCTGCTGAAGGCTGAATACGAGCCTTCCAGATACTCGCAAGATAGAAACGTGGTCGGTTTTATAAATAAGGAGGACTTCCTTTACAAATATAGATTTGATTATAACATACGAATAACACTCGCGACGTTCCTCGGCGAACTAAATTCATAATGAAAGTCATAATGCTGTACGTTAACATTTTTTTTAAAAACTAATACTGTCATAGCTCTGCTTATATCATAGACTAATCGTTCCGAGAAACTATTTTTTGCACGTGTTAACGCACGCTTCTGATTTCACACACCATGAAGATTAAAGCATATTGCAAATTAATAATTTATCCACTGCTATGTCGTAACAGTAGTCGCAGACTTGTTTGAAATTATCTTACGTAACCAATAAGTATATAGTAACGGAGGGAGGTTAAAGCGTAGTGTCATTGACACTGGATATTTAATAGACGAGCACGTTCTGCCGGCGCTATTATGTAGATGCCGGAATAATATTTATTTGCGAGCGTAAGCGACTCTCCGGGGTAGATAGAGCTACCTGTTTCTTTAAACATATCAATACTTAAACTGTAACAGCTTGGAAACTTCAGTCTACAATCTTAAGCCATATTATATTCTGTGTGTCTTCACAAGTTTTTGACACATTACTTTTCTATTTCTGCAAATAAACATTTATTTTCTCTAGCGTAGGAGAACTCGGAGCCCGTGGTTTCTTCTAGTTTCAGTCTTCATTTCACGGAGAAGCTTGTCATAATTATGCCCAGAAGCCGGTAGGAGCTGGGTGCGGTGGAGCAGTTGGAAAGGCGGGCTTTCGTAAGCGCCGTGGGCGCACTCAAGGCACTCGGATGTTGCCTAACGCACACACTCGCTAGTGTGTCGTAAAAAGTTTGCGCCTCGCGCGAATCGCCCGCCAACCGTCCGACCCTAATCCCCTGTAATAAAGGCCACTGTCGTATAGCACACGCCCGCCGCCGCTCACCCGGAAAGTAGGTCTTCGGTTCCTGATCGTTTTTTTTTTCTTTTTTCCACGTGACATTTCTCGTATATAATCTGTGGAAGTTTTTGATTGGACTCATCGCTTTACGCGGCATTATTGCGAACGTCGTGTCATGATAGCGTTTGTTTTTTTTTTTTGTATAAAATATGTACGTACGTATCGTAAAGCCGAAGCAGTACAAATAACAGAAACACGGTTACGACTCAATTTCCTGTATAAATATCTCGAGACGGTACTGTAATTTCCGGCTATATATCATCATTGATAATAAAATGCTGTTTCAACGCCAGCCTCGTTTAATTAGGATTTCTATGTTTTAAACGTCAATATGAAGGCAAAATTTTTGTTCCCACAAATATTTTGCCTTCACATTAACTTCATGTTATTATTGCTTGGCTAATTGCGGCGTATAAGTTTTCTTTCGTATTTAAGATAGTGGTAATACAAAAAAGGTGAAAAACTTATAATCAATCTGATGACGATGATGTCGAATAGTAAAACTGATTTCTGTATTAGCGTTAGTAAATTCAAACAAAACGGTATAAAACGCGATAAATTCTTCCACGTACTTCGATCTCTTCGATGGTGCAATATTACGAAAAGGCAGTAAACGTTACCTTTTCGCGCCGGTCAAACTTAACGAACGAACGGATCCATTAGACCGTTTTCATATCGCGCTTGTAAGCCAAGGCCGCGGAAGGCGTGAGAAACACTTGCCGTTACAAAAACAGCGATAATATAAATTCAGCGCTAGCGGCGTCTCTTTAAGAACGACATATCCGTGTCAGTGTCGACGTGCAGCCAACCGGGTAGGATCTCAGCCGTGCAACGAGCCGGGTGTAACCGAGTCGGCCGGATGTAGGATGCGGGCGAATTGCGCGCGCGCCGCGGCGGACCAACAAACAAACAAACTTTGTTGGCACGGCGGCTTCCCTTGCCTGTTTTGATAATCCGAGTGTTTCAGCTTCGGAGTGCGCAACCGCTCTTCCAAGAATCGCGCTCACATCTTCGGATAGGAAGTGCGTGCTCCGATCGATGGATTCCGCGAATCTGGACCAATAAAATCAATCGATAAAACGAAAGCATTTTGCTAATTTTCAATAAGAACAATACAATTTTTAAATTTCGAACAATTTTATGACAACGGTCCCTGTGCAAATTGTGTTTTCTTTTCAACCTTGTGTTGAACATGAATTTGTGATAACCTCGCAATCACAGACAAAATAAATAACCCTTTTAAGTTTTAATTTTTATACAATCAACGTAATAATCTTTCAACACAGTTCTTAAGGCGTCTTTCAATGATCGTACTGAACAAGTCAATCGATTTAGATCATTTTTGCACATGATATTCATCAGATCGAGACTACGGTTTATAGCTTTTCATTTTCCGTTGAGGGCAGGGTGTGTTTGGGCCTATAGTCTATTATTTATTACGGGATCCATAATAGATCGTTTCGAAGCGCTTAACAATACGGGATCGTTCAAAGAGACGCGGGGGCGGACGTTAAAACAAGAATAATACGCGCTTAATAACCGGACAGTATTTGGCAACAGCGCACGAGAACCGGTCTTTTTTATATCGTAACACTGAACCAAGAGGAACATTGTCTCGCTGAGGTTGCGCAAGAGCATATGCGTAAACAGGAAAACGCCTCCAGCGTGCAGCTTAAATTTATAATTGCTGTACAGTTAGCACTCTTTTCTCGCTTAACGCTTTGAACCGCTGCCAAATTCCACCGAGACACGCGTCGAGTATACTGTAACAGTGACATTATAAATGCGAAATTTTTCGTGTGTTTCTCTCGCCTCAAGGGCTGAACGAATTCGAGTGAAATTTGGAATATACATACCTAGAGCAGTTTAAAATTTTGTGTATTCGTATTCAAAACTACGGGGATTAATGAAAATTACCGATATTTTCATTCAATAACAGCTATGTATTGAGGCTTGAAAGTCACAGCTGTGGGATTGATGATGATTAAAATATATTATCAGATACCCCACCACTTCAAAGTCATTGTTAAACTTTTCTTAACTCGTTCAACGAAAATAACTTAATTACTTGGCTGTGGGTAGACACGTAGGTCGGTAGCTAACAATATTAATGTAAATACTTTACAAAGCTTTCTCCGAACTCTATCGGAATGTAAAAAGGCACGAGGGCAATTTATATAAGGCACCTCGTAGCCGGCAACTTGTCTGATATCACCTCCAACTTCACCGCCCACTTGTAGACAAGAGCTTGGTTAATATTTCCGGCTATATACCCGGCCGTTTACAGATTTCGATCTCACTCATTACGGCCAGGAAACAATCTAAAATGTCTTGTGCGGCTGCAACGTGTGCCTCAACAATTCTCGCGCTGTCTACTTGAACAAGATCAATGTAGAATTAGTCATGTAATTTACATTAATCAATATATTTACCGCCAATGTTTCATATCATATTATCAGTACAGTAATCCCTCTTATAACATCATTCCCAAGGTGTGCTGTCTTTAATTAAATCATTTACTGTATAATAACCTTTAGAACACAAACGTCCTTTTACAATTATTTTTAAATTTGACAATAGGAGCTTTCTGGACGTTTTCTGGGATCCTATTGTAAAAACATATACATTGCCCATAAAAAGAATAACGGACTCGTTGTAAACGAGTCTTAGGTAAAACAAACTTGTCTTTGTTTCTAATCTTAATGCTATGCACGTCACACTTCCTGGGAAAATCATTAATATTTGTGTGGTTTGTATAATATGAAAATGCGTTATAAGAGCACCGTGTTATAGGGGGGATTACTACCACCTCACAGAAAATCGGCGTAAAGTGGAAGTATTTTCGCTTCCGCGTTTCGTCCGGTGAGTGAGGTGGCCGGTGGCCCATACCCCTCCATCTCCTTC
>DWHO01001563.1:0-15116 GCA_018247575.1 Eurytides lysithous rurik | reverse complement strand
GTAGAATCAAATGACGTCAAAAAGTGATTGCAAATCAATCCAATTTTGAATAAAGAATTTTTGACTTTGACTTTGACAAAATGTCTGGTGTCCGTTAGTTAGTAGCAAATATTAAAATATGTATGATAAGCTTTAATTTTACTTTGCCATTGTTTGAATCTTAATATTCAATTTCTCCAGTTGTGGGCTGGGGGGTCTTAACTAATTAAAAGTGATGTTAGATATTAATTACAATAAACTAAGACCGGCGCTGGTATACAAGGTGAGTAAGTAAGTGGTGCGGCTGCATATGGTAGATTTGCGCTGTCGGAACCGCTCCCCGCACCCCGCTAGCGCGGGGCAAACTGTGATCGCTGGACAGCCATTTAGAACAATTTAGCATCCATTTTTGTGGCATAAATTGCCAAATGAGGTAAATGACTATAAACTGCGCGTGAATTTCCTAGGATTCGATATGTAAAGGGGAATCGATAGTTATATTTAAAGCCGTTCACTAGGCGGAATCAAAAGATACATTACAAACGTCTACCGGTGACCTTTAATATGCCGCCCCTCCAGCTGGAATGTTCTACAATACGTCTGCCAAGGCGTGGTCCTCATTTCAGTCGTTGTCAAGTATTCCCATGTCGTGATAGACTAACACAAAAATGCCTAAATACCTTCACTTCTTAAAGCGTCAAGACTCTTGAGCTGAAAGCATCACTATCTTTCGGTCAAACGGTAAGGGTGGCAAGAGAGACAGTGCAAGTCATTGCATCGTCAACCAGTAATGTATCATTACTGTAATCCGCATAGAATTATAACCCCCATGGCGTTAAAATACGGTCGCTATTTGACTTGTCAATTTGATTTCATTTTGATTATTTAATATTGAAAAAATTAAAAACACTGAAAGTTGACTCGTAGTACGTGTTTCTATATAATGTTGCCATACAATGTGTTAACGCTATAATTTTTTTCAGATCGAGTACGCGGACATGTTGAAACGCGTGGAGCCTCTTCGCAACGAGCTGAAGGCTTTGGAGGACCGAGCGCAGACCAATGTTAAGGCGGGCAATGACGTACGGGAGCTTATCGAGCAATTGGAGAAATCCATCGCCTCCTACAAGGAGGAGTACGCACAGCTGATCAGCCAAGCGCAGGCTATCAAGACCGACCTTGAAAACGTTCAGGCTAAGGTCTGTATTACTGCTTACTAGAATTACAAGCGGCCACGCTCCTTTATTTAGTATTTTTGGACAAATGATAGCCTATATCGCTCCCATTAAGAACACAATCTAATTTGTTGATTAGTCCATGACGCCTGAACCCAACTAATTGCTTGTTGTGTTTATTTGTTTCCACCATACAACATCATGACAGGCACAACATATGATAGAATAATGCAGAAAAAATAGTGACTGAAGTGTGAAATTTTTATTAAGGCGTTGTTGACGGATTACGAGATATCGCGTCTGTGGTAGTGCGTTGTTAAGGGGCGTCGATGATATAGTTTGTTCTTCATACGGTGTCATCAGGAACCGCTAGAATGATGTGAACAAAATTGGTAATTACTAAATCATAACTGATTCACAATATTTTTAGACGCAAACATTTGATCATTGGTAGGGTTAGCATAAAATACC
Source organism: Eurytides lysithous rurik (assembly GCA_018247575.1). NCBI lineage: Eukaryota > Metazoa > Arthropoda > Insecta > Lepidoptera > Papilionidae > Eurytides > Eurytides lysithous. The sequence continues at coordinate 13,491 of DWHO01001563.1, read as the reverse complement.
ACATGACATATAGATAGTAGTTTTTAAGTATATAATTTAGAATGTACGTATGGAATTAGACGAAATTTTTGCAATTACAAAATGTTTGCAGTCTTATTCATATCCTTACTTATACTATTATGTTATCGGTTTGCCCTGATACGCATTGACGAAGCGATTGCTATAATTTATAGCATGAATACATTTTGTAGAAAGTTACATATATTTAACCTGGGAATAATTTAAAAAAAAGGGCAAGTTATTACAAGTTAAAACCCGAGCGAGTGAAGTCGCTTTAAAAACCTTGTTCGACGTTCGTTCTTATTTGATTACTTTAGTGTTGCTTTTAACTAATTCCAGGTGGACAGGTCGATCGCGCTTCTGAAGAGTCTGGTCATCGAACGCGAACGTTGGGAGTCCAGCTCGGAGACATTCCGCTCGCAGATGAGCACCATAGTCGGCGACGTGCTCCTATCCGCCGCTTTCATCGCTTACGGCGGCTACTTTGATCAGCATGTGAGTGTTCTAAAATATCTAAAAGAAAAAAGAAATTTCGAGAGAAAATAGCAACGATTTTCGATTCAACCTACCCGCTAACAACAATCATTATTAAATAAGATTCTCCAATGAGTGGTACCGAGTATTAAATAGGTAGTGTTTGTAGAATACTGTTACTACTTATTTTTTTTATGTATTTAATATTTTTGTTCTATAATTTACATACTATGTTGTCTGCATATTTACCAGGCATAAAAATAAAATATCTTTAATCTCTGGCCGTTCCGCCGGCAGACTCTATGATGGGGGCCCAACATCGAAGTCTAAAACACAGAACATTTAAACCAAGTTCCCATTGTAAACCTGCTCTTATGTTTGCAGTACCGTCAGAACCTGTTCTCGACGTGGACCAGCCACCTGGCAGCCGCCAACATCAAGTACCGCGCCGACATAGCGCGCACCGAATACCTCAGCAACCCTGACGAGCGTCTGCGCTGGCAGGCCAACGCCTTGCCCACGGACGAGCTGTGCGTCGAGAACGCCATTATGCTTAAGGTATTTCCAACTTCCTTTCCTCGCTACATTATAAATGTTTTATATACTTTTTTTGTTGAAAGCAAACGAGCAAGCGGCGCACCTGATGGTATGCGAACGCCGCCCCACGTGGAAATCTGTAATCAAAGGATTTGCGAATCCGTTTCCGGCCTATGTAAACTTTTGTTTTATTTTTTCAAAGACGCTACTCCTATTGTAAGATGGAGATATTGATATTTATGTATGTTTTACGGGTATATAAATTTCACGCCCAGATATGAAACAATTGTCTGTAGTTCATACAAAGGTGAGAAGTGAATCCACGACTTGTGAAATCAAAACAAATAGCTTAGCAACTGCAATCTTTATACATTTTTTTTATATAACATGTATTTATTGTTTTTCAGCGTTTCAACCGCTACCCACTTATCATAGATCCATCTGGGCAAGCAACCGAGTTCATAATGCGAGAGTTCAACGAACGCAAGATCACCAAGACGTCGTTCCTCGACGACTCCTTTAGGAAGAACTTGGAATCGGCCTTACGTTTTGGCAATCCGTTACTTGTTCAGGTTAGTTGAAAACTACAATATTGCTTATAAAAATTAAATAATATAACGATCAGAAATTAAACATTATATCAATTAACTTTGTTATATATAACATTTGAAGATGTTTGAGTCAAAACTAAACAATTGTGGTGATAGAAATACATGCCCTTTATATTAGGGATTATCCTGTTTCACAACATGTAATTACAAACAGTGTATATCCTGTTTCTGGAAGACATAATTTTTTGGCTCGCGCAGAGTTCCAATAAACGTGGGGCACAGTAAACGAGGTGAACACAACTCCAAAAGATTGCCTTAATTTTCGTAATAATTTGGATAAACGAGATACTTAGCATCTTTTTAAAAAGCACACAAAGTAAGGAAAGAAAAGATATATTAATAACAAAATGTTTCTTTGATATATTTGGAATGACTATAAACGTGGGCTATGTGAAATACTAATTATAATTTTATTTTCAATTTTTAGGACGTGGAGAACTACGATCCTATCCTGAATCCGGTTCTGAATCGAGAATTGCGTCGTACCGGAGGCCGAGTGCTCATCACCCTCGGCGACCAGGATATCGATCTCAGCCCATCCTTTGTTATATTCCTTAGCACCAGGTAGGTAGCAGTAGGTGACCTGTTAGTGTAGTGGTTAGTGCTCCTGACCGCAAAGCCAAAGGTCGTGGGTTCGATTCTCACCCAGGACAAAATATTTGTGCGAAGAGCAGAGGTATTTGTTCTGTGTCTGGGTGTTAGTTATCTATAATTAATAATATATTCGTTATCTATAATAAGTATTTATTTAAGATATATAACTATGTATATTAAGTAAGTTGTCTGGTTACCATAGTACAGGCTCTGCCTAGTTTGGAGTTAGGTGGCAATGTGAGATGTCCCATGATATTATTAAAATACTGCATCAAGTTGACTTGATTCTACTATCTATACTTGTGCCCTCACTGCGTCGAACTATACTGGACTTGACTATTATAGCTACTGTAATAAAATTGCAGAGGTTGAAATGGTGTCTGTATTTTTATACCCAAACATTGAGTTAAACAATAAAATTTATATCGGCACATGGCTACTGCTTTAATTTAAAAAATTAAGTATATTTCTATCTCAACCTGCTCAGTAAGTCTTGAGATATCTACCGAAAACGAGAGGTGACACGTGCTGAGGCAGCTTGTATTAAATTTATTAGAAGGAACGGCAAACTAGATTGAAAATAATTAAAGTTCTTATATTTGGTGAACTCTAATGCAATCGTCATCAAACTATACTCCATGTACCTATTTAAGGTTACTACTTGCCACTATTCATATTTGAAAATGTCGAAGAGTGAACCACTGCTACTCTACCCTTTGCTGTTTGAATAATAAATATTTAGGGAATAAATTTATAGTAATTGAGATCATGTGAATTATTAAGTTTAAATATTCCTAGCATTAAAGGAATTGATGTTTTTATAACATAAATCCCCACAGCAATAACAGCGATGTGTGGTGACGTAATAAGCATACAAGTTTGAAACCTATATATTCCAATTTTTTATCGCTGTACAATGCTTTTATAATGATTTGTTGATTGATAACATACACACCCTACGTTTAGGGACCCCACGGTTGAATTCCCTCCGGACATGTGTTCCCGAGTGACTTTCGTCAACTTCACCGTGACGCGTTCTTCACTGCAGTCGCAGTGCCTACACAGAGTGCTCAAGGCGGAGCGGCCGGACATCGACACCAAGCGATCGGACCTACTCAAACTGCAAGGTACGCTATGCACATCTACCGTTTTAAAAATAATATATTTTAATTTTTAATTATATTTTTATTAATCAGTTAATATCATATTTTTATGAGACCTTCTAAAATACTTTTTTTATAATCGTTTTTTGTATGGATAAGTGTAAATCAAAGACAGTTCTTTGACTTTAGGTAAGATCATAAGACAAATAGGCTCAGGAATTTGTTTTTGATATTCAATTTTTCATTGGTACAAAATCTTAAAAGTTACTACAGTTTTTATTACTACACTTTTGTGCATACGTTTTATTCGATATAACTCGATCGGATGTGTTAAAAATCCCGAAAAGTTTTTTTTATGAGGTGATGTGGTGAGGCAAGCAAGTTGTGCGCCTGACGATGATTGAGATGCTTGACCCTAAAAACACATTACTTACTTTGCTCTCTGCTAAGTTCATCACTCAGAGATTTAAGATGTTATATCGCTCGTGCCAGCAATTATAACGGCGCAACATTGCCTTTTGAAACCAACTGTACACTACCCACACATTAATACTTGGTAAATAAATAAGTGGCAATGGCCACTGCACTTGCCACCTATTCTGCCGACCACCTGATTCTCCCGTCAAGGCGTAATGTTCAAGTACTACTTTTTTCTGATTTCAAAGGCAATATTTCCGTCTTAACTACTATACATAGAGATATACCATCCCTCTCATCCCTGGTGATGACTGCATTGCTGAGTCGAGGAGTAAAGTGATCTCACCGTTGATGTTATTGTGTGGCATTTTTACCATTACACCTGATTAGCTCATTTTTTTCCGATGGGTTAAACCATAACCCAGACGTTATAGAACAATTTACTGAATTTTTTGTACCACCCCTTTAGGTGAATTCCATCTGAGATTAAGACAACTTGAGAAGTCTCTACTGCAGGCCCTAAACGATGCCAAGGGTAAAATCCTCGACGATGACTCTGTCATAGCTACTCTTGAAACACTCAAAAAGGAAGCCGATGACATTGGGCAAAAGGTAAAGTTACAATTTACTTATTTGAACATTTTCTGCATAGAGCCAATGTATCATAGTTTGATATTTTCTTGAACTATATAAAGGACTTACATTGTGTTTCTTTTAAGAGTTGTATATTTTCAATAACATGAAATAGTAGTTAGTGGCTGATTCTTTGAAAATATGCAATTTCCTTATCCGGGAAATTATTCGATAAAATATTATTGATATATCTATTTTTGGAAGACATAACTTTATGTAAATTTAAAGATATTTCTTATAAAAAAATAGTCCAAAGTTTCCAAACATCATTACCGTGGATGTCCCAAACCCCGTAACTGGTAGCGAAAAAAATGTTCAAGTTTGTGTATAATTTTTTGCATAAATTTATTGCAATATTTAAAAACTTTAACCTCTTACATTTACTGTGATGTCGTTACAACGTTTTATATCAACGTCAAACAAATATGTTTACCGATAGATAATAATTCAAAATTTCGCCAAATTGCATATTTAAAAAAATGACCCTTATATCAAATTATAAATATTATTTACAAAGCACTTGATCTCAACTCTCTCATTGTCTGTGAGAAATTGATTAGTTGACTCTTATTATTATATTTAATTATTTATTGTATATATTTTTTTATTTTTATAGGTTGAAGAAACCGATAAGGTTATAGCAGAAATTGAAACCGTGAGCCAGCAATACCTGCCACTTTCTCAGGTATGTTTATAAATCTGAAAATATATAATCTTTAAATAATTAATAGAATCTTTAAATATGTATTTAATAATGATTATTTGTCATTTATTTTTATATTTATTCAGGCATGCAGCAGCATTTACTTCACAATGGAGTCGCTGAACCAAGTACACTTCTTGTACCAATACTCATTGAAGATGTTCTTAGACATATTTAGCTCTGTTCTGGTGTGCCCTCTACTTAATGGTGTAACGGACTACACAGCAAGGCTGAACACAATTACGGAAGAGCTGTTCACGGTATGATTAATTTCTCCTCATATTCCTTTTTTTTAACTGATAGTATCAAAGGACACGACATGTATTGAAGATGTTGTCTTGAAACCTTATCATGAAAATTTTGACCATGACGCCTTATTATGATGTAAACATTTCTGTTTTAAGTTTTTCAAATAAGAACAGACAATGTTAAGCCTGCAGTCTGTAATATAACCCGTTTTTCTTAGTTTTTTTTTTATGGATCAACTAATACAGACGAATAACAAACTTGATGCACTATCTTGACTAACTGTGTGGTTGTTGACAGTCAACTGAAAGTATATATATTTTTATGACTAATTTAAATTACGTAGCCTTAATGTAGTTGAATGATACAGTTCGACAATCGTAAATTATTTAACGTGGACAATATGATAGCCAACAGCGCACCAGGTTATCCATAGATGGTAAACTGTTTTAACCTCAGGGATTGAAACAGTTTTGTGAGAATCTTTTGCTAACATTATCTCTTGAAGTTTAAAAGTATAATATATATTTATAAAATTGTTTTGTGTGTATATATACACACAAAACAATTTTATCTTTTGTTAAGTAAAGTAAGTTATCATTTTATTATTAATAATGTAACCATGGGCATTTTCTTTTCCTGCCTGAAATAAAGAATTATTATTATTACATTTTTTTTCCCACAAGTAAAATAAATTAATTCAAATAAGAATTTAAAATAAAGGAACCAAAATATGCGAACAGGCGGTGTACGAGCGCGTGGCTCGCGGTATGCTGCACACGGACCGTCTGACGTTCGCGCTGCTGCTGTGCCGCATCCAGCTGAAGGGCACCGGCGCCGAGGACACGCTGGAGCGCCAGTTCGGCGTGTTCCTCCGCGGCAAGGAGGGCTTCGTCGCCAGCTCCGAGCCCCTCGAGCCGCTGACCCATCAGCAGCACGACGCCGCGGCCAGGCTCAGCTCCAGGTTCAACCATGAACGATGTATTCGATGACCCGTTTCACGATGACGCAGCCACTAAGCTATTAGCGTCTGTAACGCAGGGCGTGGGTTCGATTCCCACCCGGGGAAAATATTTGTACGAGCTACCGATAACTGTTCCGGGTCTGGGCGTTTGTCCTTGTGAAATTTTTGTTTTTAAAGTGCCCTTATAACACGAAATATTTTTCAATAAAATAACAGAAAAATCAATAAGGGCAGTATTTCTCAAAAATAAAAAATTATTTAATCCTGTGATCATTTTTTATTGGAGTTAAGTGACGTAACAAGTGAATTTGGCGACTATTGTTTAAACGACATTCTTGCCCATGGCAGCACATTACTACTCAATGTTAGATAATTCACTATTTCATATGGCCCTATGCCATGCTCTTCAACCTTTGTCAGTGTTTTTAACTGATCACTTTAGACTATGGTAGTTCTATCAAGACGAGATTTTACAGAAAGTGAGCCGTCTTAACCTGTCTATTTGACCATAGGTGGTTAACAACAATTTACTGGAACAAATAAAATGACTGGTATATAAAAAAAAACCATCAAATCTTTTCATAGCAAATGGGGAAAAATGATAAACTTGCAAAATACAGCCCCCTTGAAATCATTTTAAATTTGTACACACATGCATGTTAGAAAGACGTTATATTTTAATTGTTGAATCAAAATGTATATGTATAGCTCAGGATTTGTAGTCAGGTCCCAGTATTCATCAATATTGTTTGCAATAATTTTATCATTTATCCCTCATTTTCATTAGGCCACTTAGATAGTATAATGCTTCTGGAGGTTTTTTTTAACATGTTGGTATTGATTATAGGCTGCCAGAGTTCCGTCGGCTTCTCGAGAAGGCGGCTGCCCTACCGGAGCTATCAGCGTGGCTGTCGCAAGCGGCGCCCGAGCAATGTGTGCCCACGCTCTGGGACACGGAGCCGAGCTCACCGCCTGCACCTCATTCCCTGGCCATGTACCGTTTGCTGCTCATACAGGTAATTGACCAACAAACAAGAAAAATTGTTAACCTACAGTAACCTAGATGTTTTTCTAGTTGCTAGTAACTCGGTCAAATTCTTGACCTAGATCATTGATTAATTGTGCTGTCAAAGTTAACTAAGCTAAAAGTAATTAAAACGCTTTGAAATTGAAGCCTAATAAGTTTATGCTTCAACTTTTTATGTTTCATCCCTAACAATTTATTACTATGAAACATGGACATGAATATATCAACATGCTGCTGATACAAACATATCAAACGTAAAAAGATATAAAAAAGCTAACTAATATTACTTTAAATTTAACATATATTTATAATTTTGTTATTGTTTTTTTTTAATTGTTATATATCTTTATCAATTATTAACATATGTTTTATGTTCAAGTGATGTCAAAGTTTACTTTTTTTGATTACTATTTTACATACAATTCATATATATAAACTGCTAACTAACATGACCCAATTTCAATCCTTTAAGTGTCCTGTCATATTACAAACCCTAAAAAATTGGCAGGCTAACACAAATACATACAGTGCGGCCATTGAAAACAAAATAATTGTAAATAAGAAAAGAAAGAAAGAAGAAGTAGAATACATAAGAAACGTAATTGTAATGAATAGACTATAAGTGATTACTTTATCTGTGCAGTAACATTGATTTTATGACTATTTCAGGCTTTCCGCCCCGACCGGGTGATCGCGGCAGCAACTCAACTCGTGGCGGCCGTATTGGGAGGCAGCTTTATGGCCAAGGCCGAGACGGAATTAAATTTGGCCACCATCACCGAGAGTCAGCTGAACGCAACAACGCCTGCATTGTTATGCTCCGTACCTGGATATGATGCAAGCGGTATGATATATTTATTTTTATAGAGCAGACAGGTAAATGAGTAAGAGATTCATCTGATAGCAAGCAACAACCATCGTTATCTGATGCCAATAACGCCGCCCGTGGGCATATATTATGTAAATTAATATATGCCCACTATTAAAAAAATATTGTTTGTTTACAGGTCGTGTCGACGATATGGCCACTGAACTCAATAAGCCGCTTTCGAGCATCGCTATTGGCTCAGCGGAAGGTTTCAATCAAGCAGAACGCGCTATAAACACCGCTTGCAAGACTGGACGGTAAATTTGTAATTCTTTTTATCATTTTAAAAGAATATTATGCATAGATTATTTTAGTAGTCTACCCTTACTAAGCGCCGTGCAGCGTTTGACAGACATATGTTGTATACTCCGAGATCTGTAAAAATAGTTGTTTTTAAAATTGGTATTGTTTATCATATAATGTGTATTTCCCTATGCACAATATATGTTAAAAATACATATTGTATTTGAAAAGGCAAAAAGATTATCTCCAGGTCAAATTTAATTCAAATGCCGACAGCAATCGGCTTGAAAATGCAGACCTAAACAGAACAAAACATACATAAACAATTAGAAAACTTACATTTGTAACATCTAATCTGATGTTGCCTCACAAAGAGTCTCATTACAGTTGGGTGATGCTGAAAAACGTGCACCTGGCACCGGTGTGGCTGGTACAGCTGGAGAAGAAACTCCACTCCTTGCAGCCCCACCCCAACTTCCGGCTGTTCCTCACCACCGAGATCAGCCCCAAGTTGCCCGTCAACCTGCTCCGTGCAGGCCGCGTGGTCGTCTTCGAACCACCGCCAGGAATCCGCGCCAATCTGCTGAGGACATTTGCTACAGTAAGTTCAATTAAAATAAATGTTATATTTACATGTGTTTATATGAAAAACGTAAATAAGTTTTCTTTAATAATTATTCCACCGATAGCACGTTTTTAGTTAAAAATAATAATTTGCTTGTGCATAGAATAAGTTGAAATGAACAAAAAATTATTCAAAATCGAAAAGAAACAAAATTGATCACATAAAAAACCACAATGCACAGACAATATTTGATGTCATTGTTCTATACAAATCGCTAGAGATTTTAAAGGTAAAATCTTAAGAATTTTCAGACTTATTAAAAAAATAATGTTTCATTTAAATCTGGTATGTAATTAAATCGCTAAGAAAAAACTTTCTATTGAAATCAGTATAATAATTTTGGTAAAAATTTATTATTACCTTAAGCTATAAAATTTTATTCTCATAAATTTCATTGATATCACAAATAGTATCCGAATGTGTCATGTACATCCGAAACTCGTCTTAATGTTATGGCATCCTTTAGGTGCCCGCGTCCCGAATGATGAAGGCCCCGTCGGAGCGTGCAAGACTGTACTTCCTGCTGGCTTGGTTCCATGGTAAAACAACAACAAAACTTACACTATTTTCTAACGAAAGCATATGTACTTGCAAATTTATTATATTACTGATATTGTTTTAATTTAAATTTGCCAGAGGAAAACTCAACTTATTGTTTCTTCTTTTTATCAAATTATTATCATACTGTAATAAGTGAGCATTTAAGCTGCCTGGAAGAAGTTGCCCTAAAACATGATCTATTTCACAACCTAGTTTTAACAATTTCTTTATGACTAACTGCATGCAGTGTTAAGGGAGCCACACCCACATGGGACAAAATTAGTGTGATCTATAAAAAGTTTTGCCCTGTTTAAATGTGCATTGGGGCTATGTATACTTGTGTTGTACACTCTTGGACACATTGAGAATTCAGAAAGTGAAAACTAGTGTTTTACCTAATATTTATTATTTCTCTACTAATCATTTTGTTCCTTTCCTTTTACTAGGAATCGTCCAAGAGCGTCTTCGTTACGTGCCCTTGGGCTGGGCCAAGTACTACGAGTTCAATGAATCAGACCTCCGCGTGGCCTGCGACACTCTTGATACCTGGATCGATGCCACAGCCATGGTAAAGTGCTATCGCCTTTTAGTTTACCTTTCACTACAATAGAACCAATAAACAGATGGCACAAGTTTTTAGGGGACCTGCATAAACTATTTGATTTTCATATGTTGAACATTAGAGAATATTCCATTAGAGAGTCGAGGCCCGCCTGCCTTATTTAAAATTTGCCCATGTCGTAATCATTACTTTACTTTACGTAAATCGATGTGCTGTCGACACTTCTTTTCTCATGAAAAATTCTAATTCAAATTTTGTTCATAATTATAGTTGATATAAACATGGCCAGAATAAAATAATTATTTTTTATATTATAGAGGACTATTCTACACATAGAAATCTAGCTAAACAAAGATGACAAATTTCATATTGAGATACAATTAGATATAATATAATTTAAGATGATAACTTTGTTAATTTATTATATATCACAGAGTTAACTAAGGAATAATTTTGGTGTTCGTATAAGTTGTTATAATGTTAGAAAATTAATATTCTAGATTTTATAACTCAATGCCCATTTTTAGGGTCGTACCAACTTGCCACCAGAGAAAGTTCCATGGGAGGCTCTAGTGACATTGCTGTCCCAATGCATCTACGGAGGCAAGATAGACAACTTATTCGACCAACGGCTGTTGCACTCTTTCTTATGCAAGCTGTTTACTCCGAAGTCATTTGAAGCGGACTTCGCGCTCGTCGCCAACGTTGATGGGGTAAGGGCGAAATTATCCTAACTAATATTGATCATTCAAAATGGCTTGTTAGTTGATCCTTATTTTACATAACCAGTTATTTGGCATAGGTATGTAATTATTTGCGCAGAATATGACACAGTCGTAACATCTCAGTAAAATTACTTATAAATGGTATCCACAAACCAGACCTTTTTAAGGTGGTAGAGCCACGCAGATGTTCCTGTTGGTGAATGGACCAGCTCGAATCGGATAAGTACCACAATCTTACAAAAAAATTGACGTAAAGGGAAAATGTTTTTGTTTCCACGTTTCAACCGGTGTGTGAGGTGGCCAGTAGCCCATCCCATCCTTCCCCCTTTCCACCACTCCCTCCCCTTTCCACCTAACCTCCCCGTTCAAACATCATTCCTCTCTCTTTCAAGAATTGCTCCCCTTAAGGTTGGCAACGCATTTAAAAGTACTGTTGCAAATGCCCATGGACGGCGGTGAAAGCTTACTATCAGGTGAGCCGCTTGCTCGTTTGTCAGCCTACTCCATAAAAAAAAATTATTGTATGAAAGACTGTTCTAGTAAATTTTTCAACACTACTGACAAATAATTGAGATGTGAACATTATTTCAATCATATAAATATGTGTTACTGCATCCAGGCTAGCGGCAACCAGCGCCACATTACGATGCCAGATGGAAACCGTCGCGATCACTTCCTCAAGTGGATCGAAGATTTGTCCGACCGGCAGACGCCATCGTGGCTTGGTCTGCCTAACAACGCGGAAAAGGTAAACGAATATGAGCAAAATTGACACTATTTGTGGTCTACAAATTGGTGATCACATCATCTGAGGTATTTAAGTGAATTAATATTTTTTTTTTACTGATACGTAATTTATTGTACTTTAATAGCGACGGACTTCGACTACCTTTTAAAAACTGTTATACTGCAAGTAGTTGATGACCGTTTGAAGCAGATGCTAAGCTATTTGCTTGGGCGTCGCAGGTTGTGGCTTCGTTTCCCACCCCGGGACAAATATTTGTACAAACTACAAATATTAGTTTAGGATCTGGACGTTCGTCCGCGTAAGATTTATGCATGTAAAACGCCCTTATAACGCAAGACATTTCTGTCTTGCAATATGGGCAGCGTTTTTTTGAAATATTGTGACAATGTTACCTAATTTGTTTTACCATTTGCAAACAGGTGCTTCTAACGACACAAGGCAGTGACTTAGTATCCAAGTTACTGAAGATGCAACAATTGGAGGACGAAGAAGAGCTCGCTTACAATGCGGCTCAAGATGACCCCAGTAAGTAATTATGTATTTAATAATAGCTTTTAGCTCTAGTAGTCATCAGATGCTCTCTGATGACTACTACTAAGTAAATAGTTATTTTAATCTTGATGTTATATACAGTGTGTCCGAAATTAATTCCTCTACAGAGGAAGAAGCAACTTGTTACCTAAGCTCAATATTATAAGACACCCATACAGTTAAAGTTAAAAAGACCACAAAATAGTAGTAGTAAAGTACAGTTAAATTGTATTGACTCACCATCATCAGTCTGCATAGTATTTTTATTTTTATTTTGCTTTACAAAGCCGTTGTTATGAGTTCATCTAATTCTTTTTATTCTATTAATACAGATGCCATAGTGGTGGTTGGTGATGGAAGACCGGCTTGGATGAAGACTCTTCATCAAACTGCCACAGCATGGTTGCAATTGTTCCCGCAAGAGTTGCCTGTAAGTGAAATAATTATTTTTATAATATCCCAAACACCAATTATTATAAGTTATTTTTGCATCCATGTCAACATTTTTACCATGTTATGGTTAAAATTGACTTTTATTATTAGATAGAAATGGTAACACGTAACTAAACTCCGTGTAAGAAAACCGCAGCTAAAGAAGTGATACCTAATGTTGAAATGAAAATTATTTTCAGACTCTGCGACGCACCGTTGAAAACATCAAAGATCCTCTGTATCGTTTCTTCGAGCGCGAAGTGGCAGCGGGGGCCTCCCTTCTACAACAAGTGTTGCATGACCTCAGGAATGTCATCTCCATCTGCCAGGTAATTTTATATTTATTTCATTGCACATTTTTATTATCTTCATATATGAAGAGTTATTATGACCCCCGACAGCTTCTCCCATGTGCCATTCAAATATATGATACATCAATAATCAAAGAATTTTTTAATATGATATGAATAAGACTAAATGGTTGGTGCTAGTCTCTTTAAGCTGGGCGATTTAATAATGAAATTAGTAACAAAATAAAATTTCAAGTTGACTGAAATCTTTCATATACAAAATATTAATAACATTTTAAAACACAAATAAAGTTAATAAGTTTTTGTTTTATTTTCTCATATGATTATGACATTACACAGTTTTTTTATATAACAGATGATGATTTACAACAGGAAATTTAGTATTATGATTATTTCATTATGTGTTCTATGTTAACGGAGTCGCGAGTCTAAACTAGTTTAGTTACGGGCTGAATAGTAAACTATTCGAAATCAAACAATGACTTAGTTCATTGTATAGTACATATAATGTTATCATAAATCGGAATATTTATTTGAGTATGTTATTGGTGTATATATATATATATATATATATATATATTATAAACATTGTATCAT
>DWHO01001562.1:0-15117 GCA_018247575.1 Eurytides lysithous rurik | reverse complement strand
TCACCTGATGGTAAGTGATCACCGCCGCCCATGGACATGTGCAGCATTACAACTTACAAATGCGTTACCAGGCTTTAAGGGGAAGAATTTTTGGAAGGAGGAAGTGGGCGTGGAATAGGGTATGGAGGAAGAGGAAAAGGAGAAAGGGGAGGGAAGGGCATGGGCCAAAAACACTCACTTTATGCCGATTTTCTGTGAGGTCGTGGTACTTATCCGGTTTGAGCCGGCCCATTCAGCAGAAGGGGCAGCTGCGTAGCTCTACCACCGTAAACGTAGTTATATATTATAGATTTTATATTGTTCTATATGGTTATTCTTTCCTTGAACTTGTTCTCATAAATATCTAAAAGTATACTGCTAACATTAAGTGGTATGCATTTCTCTTTGCAACAATTTCTACAGATAAATATATCTGAAGGGTGATAATCCTAGCATGCCTCGCGATATATTACTAACGTAACTTTGAGTTCTCGCTAACAATGAACATTCATTCAGCAGTGTGACTTCATTCATTTGTTCCATGACTTACAATATAATCGTCCGTGATCGTACAACGCGCGTTAATTAATGTATCCTACAACCTAAATAGCGCGATATGCGCTTTGCCTTCGTTTACGTGTTACTAATTGAGTATTCGCTGTGTCTGCGACTAACATTATTATCGCCGGCTTCGTTAAATATTCAGAGAAAGACGCAAAAAGCATACCAGAACATTATTGGTTATATGAAATGTGGATAAAATTCTTTTATTTATCAACGGTGTGGAAAATTAACGTAAAACCGTTTCATTGTAGAGATGAAATCACCCAACTTGCTCCTATTAAATTGTATTCGCCGCTCTTCCCTACTGTTATCACTCAATTAGTTTGTGTTAATTTACTTTTTTAATTTGTTTTGTAATCACATTTGAAGGTGATTTTGTCTATAAATAAAAATATTATAGCAACTATACACTAAGGCAACATAAATATATTGGCCCCATTTTCAATGTCCTTGATATCTGTTTTTAATGTTCTATGAAATTCACCTTGTATTACGCGCCATAAACCCTTTTTCATTAACTAAGTACAAATACATTTTTATACACCCTCATGTAATGAAAGCGTCGGTAATTTGATGCGAATGTAAACACGCATACAGGTGTAATGAAGAAAGTACGGCGAGAGTATCCGACGTGGCGTTATTGGCGTTCCAATAGACGCGATCGATCGATGAAATTTCGTTATATTTTAATTGCTAAGGAAGTAAAATACAGTTTCGGATTCGTTTCCGATAGTCAGTTTATTTATTCCAGTAGTTGTAGTCAGTTACCTGAAAAGTAACTTATATTATTATTTATATTTATAATAGCGTGAAAAACCTTTTTGTTGGTCTGTCTTATTTTCTATTCTTTCATTTCATCAATTAAATCTCATTATTATGTGATATTCCAAAGCATATTCAAATAAAAGTTCAAATTAAAATTAAATTTTTCATAATTAAAAAAATTCTAACAAAATTTTCAAATTAAAATTTAAGGTCATTTTTTATACTCATGTTTAGCGATAGTTAGCGTGGCTCAATTTAACCATTCTTTTACAATATGAAAGATAATTCAGGTGATTCCATTTTAATTTAATAAATTTTGTAGGGTCCCATGACGAATCAACAAAACCTAAATTTCTTACTTCCTTATAGCTAGCTAACTACGCTTGAACAAATATCAATGCAAATTACCAATACCCACTGTATAATGTTGAACCTAAGGTGATTGGAGCTAGCGCTACAATTCTTATTTGTTTTCACGTTATAATAGAGCCGTGAAAGTTTTGTCACAAATGGAGTTTAGAATGAAAATGACATTAAGTAATTTTTATCTTGGATAAAGTGTATCTTTAATATATTATAATATGTAGCGGTCCGAAATTATACATACAGGCGTGACAACCCGCGGGCAAAACGAATATTCTCGAAATTGCTAACTAGACAACGATGCACCGTCGTTCGATACTAGGTCGTGTTTTGCAACGTGAAATGCGATTATGCATCTGTTTACATCCAAAGGCTCATGCGCTTTAGAGTCGATAGTCGACGACGAATAGTCGCGATAACATCACTGCTGCCCTTGGTAGGATAATTAAAGCCTGACGACTGTGTAAGCTATGAATCAGGCAATTGTAAACATAAAAACCTTTGAGTTTCAATTCATTTTCGCTTGTGCTCTTTTGATTATAGAAAAAAACAATAATAATGTACCAGGACCTAGCTACCTACAATTGAATTGTGTATTTGGCGTAGACTCGAAAGAGCGTTTTTAATGTAAACTGATCAGTATCTTAATTATAAGCCCTAATGATCAATCCAAAAATAAAACGGTTATATTGCAATTTTAGTCATAGGACATACTCGTATATTACGTAAGATGACTATGAAGACTTTTGTGTTTTGCAAAAATGAAGAAACCAGTAAATGTAAGTCACAAGAAAAAAAGTGGTGATAACTAATATATTTTTCTTAGTCAAATATACAGCAAAATACCTATCAATACAATTTTAAATACAAATCATAGAAAAAATACATATCAAATAAATAGATGTTTTTTATTGTTATTAAACGCTTGTTAACTTGTCTGTTTATTGATAAAAATTGCGTATGCAGATGCTCTGACGCTCTGATTAAATATCCGTTGCAATCTAAGAGCGGCGTCCTGCGTTTTCCTCCAGATAAGCAACGTGGGTGAGCGGACTTGGGAAATCAAGGCAAATGGCCCACGCGTGCCTATTTATCAAAATTGTTGCACAAAACATTGAACCAATAAAGAGAACATATGTGAACCTTCCAATCAACAATGAAACGACATCCTCACGTCATCCCCGAACTATTAAATCTAAACGCAGAAATGTATGATTAGGTTTGTTCAATCTACGAGCGATGCCCTGCGTTTTTATCAAAGCAAGTGTCAGTTGTTGCAGAAATTATTTATCCAAAATAGAATACGTATGTGAGACTGTCTGTGTGAAATGATATGATATCCGCATATAAACTTAAATCTTGTAAAGCTTCCGGCTAATACTATGTGGAGAAGAATTCTTTATACTTTAGTATTTTAGCTCTTTTGAGATCGAGTCTCACTCTTTGAATGTTGACAATACAAGTACTTCAGACTCATCTGTGTTGTGTTTACAGCATCCAATGATGCAATTATTTTATAAAAAGTTGCGGCGGATGTTTCCACCATTTCATAAGAAAAGTTATCAGATGAATCACCCGCTCCTTTGTGATTGTATCACATAAAGAAAAATCTTTCGTAAACCTAAGCCATCGTCCAGCAGTAAGATATATGTATTTTGTATCGTACATTATTTTATCACAATCATGTTGCGAATGTTGAATGTTTATTGTAAGACTCAGCATTGGGGATATCGTATATTTACATTAAAGTAGATGAAAACCATCTATATCTATCTATCTTTATGTTGAAAGATTATTAAACTGTTTAGTTCATGTGAGATATTTGAAATAATCACCGATTTGATTCGGTGCGAGGACCGAGAAACATAACATCGAATGTTAAGTCTTATTTAAAACAACCGTGACTGTTTCGTAGCGATACGAACACAGTCATGTTTAACGACAGAATTGATAAGGCTGGTAAAGGCTTTAGAAAATATCGCGTACTATTCAAAAAGGCCACGAATATTATTGAAATATAATATATACTAAATCTTAGGGCTGAAAATAGTAACGGTATATTTGTAAATCTAAAAGTAAAGATCGCAAAACAAACATCAATAGAAAATGTATCGATTCGTAGCCGATTTTAATTTTTCTTTGTCGATTGAGTGGTTCTTGAAATATATGCCGAAAAAGGTAGGATAATGTCTACTGGGCCTCTCTCTCTTCGCGTTGGTTTACTCGGTGTTTAAGGCCGTGACCACCTCGAGGGTTCAGTTTGTTGTGGATCAAGTCCATGTCTCCGCCTCGTCTACTGGGCCAGTTAACTCTATATATGCGTATAACGCATTTTATGGCTTAACATGCTCAATAATTAACTAGCGCAAACTTCTAAAATACTTGTAACAGCAAAAATCAAATCAAATCAAAATATTTTATTCAAATAGGCCTTTACAAGCACTTATGAACATAACATATGTGTGTTCTGTACATATATTAAATGAAATAATTAAGGAAGAAACCAAAGTGGATTTAAACGTAATCTTATCTCAGAGACGGGCGGTGACGTACCTTCGATCGGCTAATTAAGAAGATTGTTTTCGTCTATATTTAGGTTCAAGGTTCACAACGGAGGCACGCCTCATTTGTCAACAAATCTACCTATTCAAAAAATAGCTGAGAAGCAGCATGTCATACAAACGAAAATTATATATAGTAGTTAGTATTTAGTAAATAAAATATTATATATAATAATTAATACCAATAATAATATAATATCGTTTAGATACTTCTATATTGTTTTAAGCAGTAGATAAGCTTTATTAATGCTGTTATTACAATTTAATTTTAAGAACTATTGTGTCTCCGTTATATAGCAAATTTACGTTCAGTAATTTTGTTACCATTTGCATTTGATTGCCGTTTGTATCAATGGAATAGTTATAAATAACAGATGAAAAAGGGAAAAACCAAATTATTATTTTAAGCAATTAGATGATCGTTCATCCGACTACTACATTAGCCTGTTCATTTAGCCCTAACAAGTCGTTTGTGATATTATAGATGGTCTTAGGTTTAAAGCATGCAGCGAGAAAACAAATATTTGTCATAAACAATACATATATGTTTATACAGGCTTCCAATTATTCATTGTATAAATAAAACCCCAGCGCTAAAGAATAAAATCCTGTTTGTGTGAAGAAACATTTACAAAAAACACTCTTAGAATTTAACAAACAACAAGAAATAAAACAAAAATATTTGTTTGTTAAAACACAAATTGATGTCTCATAGGGTCCCATACGCACGCAAGTCTCTGGCGAGGTTATCATTTAAACCATTAATCAATCCACGCAGGCAAATTTTAAAGTGTAAAAATATCTAAAAGGGAACTTTTATGTATGCAATGACTTTGAGTCTTAGTTATCCAACTTAGATGAAGAAGCCATTGTCGGTAAGAGGTGCACAATCGCAGCTCGTAGCAGCTGCATGCCTCACTTGGCGGGTTTCGGTGGCGTGTCTTTTGCAACTACAATAGTCACACTGTTGTATCACTTGCAATGCACTGTTTATATATAAATCGGCTTTAAATTCCTCATCTCAACGATGCCTTTGCCATTTCAGTTATAACGACATTATAAAGGTAAAGTTTATTATATGAAACCTATAATGACGTCCAGAATCGTGCCATAGAATAAAATTGATTCCCTGCACAAATAATACATACTTCTACTGGTATAGAACTATTTTGAACAGTATTTTATAGCAATCCATTAAGGGGTCCTAGTGTCTATGAAACAGAAATTTTATATAGTAAGTAGTAAGTCGAAACAAAGGAACAATGCGATGGAACTATCAAAATTTTAAAACAATTCGTCTTTTGTTTTTATCATTCTTTAAGTCTAATTTCTAACGAGAATTTAGTTGTTGATTGTTAAACTAAGCCGACAGCTATATTACCTGATGCGGTGTATAGCCAAATCATTTTGTATAAGTTTGTTGCATATATAAATGTTAAAAAGTGGAAATATCTTTGTTCACTCTCCGCCGAGATTTGGGAACAATACAAACAAATTAGGTTTCATGGCATCCATATTCGTAGAATATTCGCAAAGATATTGGGTGATAAAAAAATGCGCAGATAATCGTGTATGTGAATACGAATGTTCGTTACACGACTGGTAAAAACAAAAATGGTCCAAGGTTCTTTATGTTACTATAAATGAGGTCATCCTAAATTATTGAATTGATTCATTCATTGAAATAAAGCACAGTTATTTACGTGCATTTGCTACATAGTATTTAACAGATGGTTCCTAATTAACCGCGTTTGCAAAGGTCGTTTCAAGCTGAAACAAAACATTAACAAAGGTCTTTTTATCGAGAACTAACACAGTCGATAAACGGTGGAATAAATAGTGAATGGTAAAAAGATTCAGCCTATTTCCGGTAGCGGTGTAGTGACGTGAACGAAAACAAGGCCAACCTTGACTCGTTGGGATATGTTATAAAATGATATCGTGTCGACCACACGCCCTGGATGTTACGAAATGCCGGCTACTGCGCTATTCGGGATATAAACATAAAAAATTTAGGCCGCCGCCGTTGCTAAGAGCATTCGGATTACCAGCAAGATAGATCAGAAAAGAACCGAGAATTTCATTTCCACGAGCACGATTCGCGTTTTTTCAGTTTTCGTAAATATCAACAAATTACATTTTGCTTCTATTAGGTTATTTTTTTTTGAAATCGAACTAAAACACACTCGCGTGTACGCCATTGGAAAAACTACGCAGAATCCAAGAGTGATATTTATAAATTCAAATCATAAAACTGGACTATAAACCGCTAGGCACTAATCCAACTGCCATCAAACATCGATAGGATTGGCGTAGGAAAAGTGATGTATATCAAATCGCATTTTGTAAACAACTTTTTTGCCTACGGGCGAAACATACCAGGCGGGTGTACATATAATTTCACCGCGAACACCGGATTTACACATTACTCTACCAACGAAAGTAAAACGAGTGAAAAACCTATAAAAACAGCGAGAAAATTACGACGCCCACGCGGCACTGTACACATAACATACGTCACGAAAATAAAAAAATAAAGCGAACATCACAAACTACGAAAAAAAAAGAAAAGCAAAACAGTACCATCGTCGTGCGACTTGATGCACTGTAAACAGGAAACTTTCTTTTTCTTTTTCACTTTGCTGTCATCCTTTTTGGGTTTTCCGTTCGCGACGTCGGTCTTCGTCGCGTCGTTTTTCGTCTTGCCCTTCTTCTGATTTTTCACAACACCCATTTTTGCGTCGTCACCGAAACGCGCGCGCGGTTCTTTATCGCGTTCCTTGTTTAAAAAATATTTTTTTTTCTTTTCTTTTTTTTACACTCCGCGAGCCGCAGCGCGAAGCAGATGTGCGTTCGGAAACTAGCGCGGCACTAGCAACGCTTACTGCATCCGCGCGCGAGCAAGGAAACACTGGCCGTCGACAATGAGGCTTGCTAATGAGCCACTAGCGGCCCATCGTCTGCGGAGCGCGCCGCGTGAGCTCACTCGTCCGCCAAATCGGGATGCTCGTTTAGGAATCAAGGCCAATACATGGATTTATATTCCGTCTGTGGCCACATCCTAAACGTAATGCTAATTTCACCTTATTAATATTTCGTACGGGCGCGTTGTGAAATTACGTGGACAGTTATGACGTTACGATCGAACGTTTCCAAAGTGTGCAGGCTTCGAATATGCGGTGCTTTTTAATAATATTTCGAATGTAATAACATTCTATGAACACTTTTGTTTCGATGTAAGTTTCAAAAACTAAATAACATTTTCATTACGTTAATTAAACAAAGTTTATGAGATGTTTTTATTTTTACGATTTCATCGAAGTAAACTTTAAGAAAAACACCTATCGAAACAGAGTATTTATTATTTTTTAATCGATACACATATTATGTGTATCGGTATTTTAAGTGTGGTATTCATTACGAGTGCACTTAATGCTGTAAATGATGTTGGCTTCATAATTTTAATATCCCCTTTTAATAGTCTTTCAAGTAATTAAGTCGAAGCGTCTATATTTGGAGTGGGGTGGCGATCGATGGATTTCGTGGCTCGGTCCATTATGTATAATTACGGAACTGTTACATCAAGGACATTGTATTGTATAACAACAATGAACTCGGTGTTTGTGTATAGCGGCGTTTTATAATAGCAAATTTACTTCACGCGTTAACTCTTACGACCCGGAAACGGATCATTCCCTAATGGCGATTTTAAAATTGTAATACATGAATGTTATGATCAGTGGCGGTACTACCATACAGGCCCAAATGCCCGGCTTGCCCTACTAAGGGGTAAAATTTATAAATCTTAATAAGCACATAATTCCCGCAAATTTAAAAAGAAATTATTCGGGAATTATGTGCTTATTAAGATTTATAAATTTTGCCACCGCCACTGGTTATGATTAGAAAGAAATAGTATAAAATTATTGTTTAAGAATGCTATTTGAAAACAGTATTGTAGATCTAGGAAGGACACATGAAAGTGTGTGCAGAGTTAAAATGATAAAATTCAAATGTGTTTATTAAATTAAGAATCATTAGTTTCTTTTTGCGACTTTAAAAGTAAATGAAGTTTACAAAGTTTATTTTTATGTCATTCGGTCGATATCTTTACCAATTGTCAAGTGTTGTAAGAATTGCCACAGCCGGCTAGACTGTGGCAATTCTTTATTTATTGGAAAGCATGTACTGCAATGTTATTTGCATAGTTTAGTGCTTGATGTATTATACACGCCTTGCTTGAAAACCAAAACGTTACCTTAAAATTAGTCAAGTATAATTTTTTTTATTTCGTCACGCAATTTGGCGTCCGTTTTGAAACAATGAAATATATTATAGCGATAAACTTAAAAGTACCTCTATCGACATAAAGTAAAAAAAAAACAACAACGAAAGAAAGAAAAACAACGAAGCGACCAATCCCAACTGGTGTCAAACAACAGCCAAGTATGCAGTCCTGACTAAAATAGAAAAAGTGAAACCTTGTTTATTATTCGTCAATTGTTGCTGAACGGCCGCCTAACGACTGAATGGGAAATGGAACTTGGCACGCGGCGGCTCAGGGCAGTAGGACGATGGACATAAGGCACTGTTTACACCTGAATCGAGGTAATCATATATATACCTCATAGAAAATCAAAAGTAACTTTACTTATGATTTTCAGTGGAATTGTTTTTACTTACACCTTTCGTCCGGTGAGTGAGGTGACCAGTGGCCCACACCTTTCCCTTCACTAACTCTGCCTTCATCCCCTCCCTCTCTCTCCCGCTCCCACACAATCCTACTCCCTCCCTCTAACCATAGTCTCTTCCCCTCACTGATCCCTCCCTCTTTCAAAATCCTCCCCCCCTCCCCTTTTTAATGGCTGGCAACGCATTTGCATGTTGCAAATGTTTACGGGTGGCGGCGATCACTTACCATTAAGTGAGCCGCTTGCTCGTTTGTCTCCTACCGTTTTTTATACTTTTGTTTAGTTTTGTTTTTATATTTATGCGCATTGTTTTTATATCGTCGTTAATGATAACTAAATACATCGGTACAACAATTATTTTGCAAACGAAAACAAACCACCTATTGTTTCACCAATACAAAAGATGTTATGACAACGTCAATTTGTACTTCTGGAGTAATTTGTTTACGTAAATGAATTTGTCAGTGATACGAACAGCTAAACCATTAGTTGTGTGCCCGAGGTCGAAACATTTTAAGTATAATAACATACACATTTGGTTTTGTCAATGGCGATATTTTACATTAATTATGTTTAATTTAACCATTTTTTTTATGGCTTAGGCTGACAGACGAGCAAGCAACTCACCTGATGGTAAGTGACCATCATCATGTGAGAGCGTGGGAAGAGAAGGAACCCGTCGGGGAGAGAAAGAGGTAGGGAGGGGGACGTGAGACGGAGGAAGAAAAGGGAGGGGGACGTGAGACGGAGGAAGAAAAGGGAGGGGGATGGGCCACCCGCCATCTCATTCGCCGAACGAAACACAGAAACAAAAACACTTCCACTTTACGCCGATTTTTTGAGGTGGTACTTATCCGGTTCCCGCCGGCACATTCAGTGGCGGGTAAAAAAATACTACTTCTAACATACTTCGCCATAATAATAAATGTGAAAAAAAACAAAAACAAACACGTTGCCATAATAGTAATCATACCCCGTATTTGCTTTTACACATTTTCACTGAAACTTAACTGTAGTCGCATCGTATCTACTGTAAAACCAGTATTTTCACTCCCAGCATATTTTATCAGTAAAACAGAGTGTTGGTAACGGAATTATTTAAATTTAAGTAATGTATTTCTTTCTATTTGATTAATTTATACTTTAGTTATTTAAGGGACAATTTAATATTTTGTCACAATTTTGTAATGCTTCATGCATTTGGCCATTTAAAAATAAAAAAGTTTAGAAGACAACGCGACGCTCTGATTGGCTGATGTGGTCGCACATTATTGGTCAGTTTTCTAGCGAAATATCTTCGCCTCAAAGTTAGGCGCGCTAAAGAAAAAAGTAGTCTGGTTTTGTCACGAACGGAGGGAATAACAATTGTGCACTTTTGTATAGTTTTCCAACTTAAAGCACGGGTTTTTTCGCGATCAAGCAGTCAATCGGAGTGACTGCAATTTTGGATTAATAACACAGAATAGAGGCATAGTAATCGAGAAATTATTTTCTTATCGTCGAGGAATCTAACAATTCACGTAAGCATATTGATTATGTTCCCCTTTTAACCTACTTTAAAATTAAGTTTTGATGAACAGCTAATTTTAACTGAGGGTGCGGTAATACGTGAATAAAAAAGTGTTTGGTTTCACAATCTGTTTTTAGATAGCGTTGAGGGCAAATATATAAAATAAAATTAATTTTGTTATAAATGAGAAACATTTACGAGCGAGCATACAAAAACAGTTTCCTCACAATCGGAAAAATCCTTCATGAACGCATAGAGCATGGACATACGCACATTCGTTTTTATTTATATAGATAAGAAATAGCTGTCAATCGATAGTGTGCATGTGCCCTTATAAATGCCATACTGGAAGACAGGTTGTAGATGAGTTGAGAAAAAATGGGAAAGCAGGTAGGTAGATTCTTTGAAGTGACTCTTCGCTTTGACACATACATTGTAGATGTATAATTCAATCGACCTTAGCGAGGAGCCTATAGGTGAAATTAGTTAGAGAAAACTAATTAGCGCGTATTGCCATATTTCGAATTCGCTAGAATTACTTCCCTTTTAACGCTTCAACAGTTGTGAGGGCAATTTATTACAAAGAATATTTAATATTAAAAAATTGAATCGGTGTTTGTCAGTTTTTCCTTCTCACAAGCAGTAATGGAGCAGTGGGCTAATGTGACTTTTGTCGTCCTTTTTATCAAAAACGTATGTTTTGAAACGATCAACTAGTTAGAATCACTTTTAATTACGTGATCAAATTGAAAATGGAAATGTAAAATCGCGTTATTTTAATACAATATGTATTTAACAGAAATTATAACAATGGCAAAATTATTTATTTTATCATTATCATTGTTTTATTTGATCGGCTTTATTGTTTGGACATTAGTCTGGAAAGGGATATGTATATATATATATATCCTTTCGATTGCATACCTCACTAAGTCTATAATGCCATCCAATTATTTTCAATTATTGTAAGAATAAACTATACATCAGTGATTGCGAATGTTAACAAACTAATAGCTAATCGTTTAAACTAATCCATTAATAGTGTAAAGTTACTTAGAGATTTTGATTTCCCTGTAATAGCTTGCGACTTTAGTGTCGAGTTTATTTTTATTATGATTTATTGTTTATCTAACGTTGTATTCTTTGTTACTCTTTTACCTTTTTTTACATCTTGATTTCAGGTAGTGTTTTATTTTTCAAATGAAAGTTTGTGGTTTACTAGGAAAACCATGGCAACACTGTCCATGACATTTAAATGGTGTTAAACCAAGCCTGTGTAAAGGGCCACGTTCGTCATTTACCCGACCTTCTGACCTAATTTTATATGAAGTAATAATATATAAAATATAAAAAAGTGTTTGAGAACTGATTACTATCCCCGAGTACACCCCCCTATAACACTGTACTCCTATAACGCGTTTCCATATAACGCTGGACCAATCTACTATATTATAAGGGGATTACTGTATTTATATCTTACTATTATTTTTATTAAGCAATGCTTGCTTCTCTTAATAATAATAACCACCTGGAGTGATATCACTGCATTGGCAGTTATGCTACCGCCAAGAATAGCGCGTAAAAACTACTGTTTCGGTTCAAAAGACAATGTTGCCAGCGTAATTACTGGCCATTGAGATATATCTTTTGCTTTTTTTTTAAACGCTGCCCCTCTTATAATACAGAAATGGCTTGTGTTATACGAGCGTTTTAAATACATAAATCCTACGCGGACATACACCCAGATCCGTAACAAATATTTGTAATTCGTACAAATATTTGCCCCGGGTGGGAATCGAACCCACGACCTATGACGCCAAAACCGATAGCTTAGCATCTGCGCCAAACGTTCATCAAAAATATAACATCCTCAATCATTATGTAACATCCTCAATATCACATTTAACTCAATACCACCTTTGCTGTGGGTGCCGCACGCGCGCTGCGTAAGCTCAACGCCATGTCAGGTCGTATTGATTTTTTCTCGTATACACTGAGTGAGTTCGTGTTCGTTTATACACTGAGAGACACACAGGCCGCTTATTGTACTGTTACTATTGCTTGTTTGATTTTTATTTTTTTTCCCCTACACTATTGTATAATTATTGTACCTGTGATGACAGTTGTACGGTGCAAATAAATAAAAATAAACAAATGAATGTCCTCAATCCATCCACTGGATGGCGAAGGCAACGCTGGGTGTAGGAGGTTTTGTGTAGCACTGTCATATTACAGACAAACTTCGGAGGGTAAGGAAAACTTACCTTCAGGCGCAAGACTTGTCTTCCAAAAAAGACTTCTAGAAGTAAAGAATAAAAAAATAAATAAAGCATTTAGCGGTAACTTGTAGTAGTTAATCCGGTCATGTCGGGTAACCGTTTCTCAGACAGTGAGTGCAATAGAAGAGTGAATGCACCTAAGTCTGTACTTATACTTGTGCACTGTTCTCTACGCATAGTTGGTCTATCTCTTCTATTATATTCACCGTGGCCGAAATTGGTCGAGACGACAGTTATTGGAGAAGACATTCATACGTTTCTCCGCAACATATTTTTAACAGCAAAAAACATCGATGTAACGTTGAAACTAATCGATCTATAAAAAAATGCGCATCTAAACTGTAAACACACAAACAAATTTTAAAATGAGATGTTATGTTGACTTGCTTACGTCCTTGTTTTGCCTATAGGCGTTGAACGCACCTACTTATCTCTACCTGGGACATAATATTCGATGGGCCTTAACGTGACTGCCAGTAAGAGTGAGTAAAAGTGTGAGAAAATAGTCTTATTTTCGTTCTGTGACCTTAGTGGAGACGAGTGGTGACTTAGTACAATGACGACCACCTTAACGTCGTGGAATCAGGAAGTAAGTCGCCTATTACAAACATAATAATTAACTTGTCCAAATATTTTCCATAACCCGCGTTAGTGTAAACACGCAGGCCACGACTGTACACATCGGTTACGCAGGTGATAACAAACAGTGTGTTAATAAGTTAATATTGCTATTAAAGCCCGTGCTGTGAGTGATGTCCGTTGAGATAATGTTGACAAAAATCTTAAATGAATGTCAAGGAAGCATATATGTTTTTTTTTTTGAGAATTTAACAATTAACATTATAGACAAACGAGAAGCTGCGATACGATCTATATATGACTTTACTATTTTTTATTTATTATAAACACACTTTACTTAAATAAAAAGTAAACCTGTGTAGAAATAGAGTTGAAATCATAACGATTTTAGTTATTTATAATATGTTTAATAACGTGTGTAAATATTGAAGCCCAAATATTTTTAATATCGATGTGTGGCGCAGAACATTTTTTCTTAACAATTATTCTGATTTAGGATCCTTATGGGTAAGAAACTCTTGGAAACTTGAAAAACTTGTATTGTAATGTATTACACATTTAAATGATTACAAGGATATTTCCATTTTAAACCACACACGTAGCCCACTTTTGGCCTAAAGTCACGCCGCAGTTCCCTAAGTTTTAATTTAAATTACAGACGCGAATTTAATATGACTGTGTTGACTGGCCCGTTAGTGTAGTGGTAAGTGCTTCTGACTGCAAGGCCAAAGATCGTGGGTTCGATTCTCACACAGGGGCAGAATATTTGTGCGATGAGCATATGTATTCGTTCTGTCTGGGTGTTCATTATCTATGTAAGTATATTTTAAAAATATATATAAGTATGTATATCAGTTGTCTGATTAGGCAGATCTTATTAGTACAAGATCTGCCAAGTTTGGGATCAGGTGGCAATGTGTGAGATGACCGGTGATATTATTTTTATTTATTACCAAAAATACATTAAGAAATTTTTGTCCTCTTGATGCGTGAAAAGCGGACAAAGAAACAAAAAAAAACAAACACCTTTTCCACAGGCTCGACTATAACTTAAATCAAATGTTACATTAACAAGCTCGTCCTAAGCTACCTTCGTCCAACTTAAACGAGGTCAACGAGATATGTAGCTGTAATACCTTTAGCTACTTCTAGTAGTGTCACGGTCGGTTGTCCACTATCTCTTACGTAACGGCTTTCGCGTCCGACACCTTTTATTCTTATGAACGAGACAGTCTTCTTAGGCGTGGTCACCTGTGTGCTATTATCGCGGATTTAAATTGATTGTGAAAATAAACATATCAATACAAAGCGCGAAACTCGAATTGATCTCTTTCGGGCCGAGACCTGACAACTGAACTGAACAACATCGAAAGTAAATACTCGGCATAGATCTTAAATTCCCTTGTGACGAGCGCAACGCAGGGCCAAACAGGTTCTGTGTTAATAATAATAATAACAATTTTTAATAATAATAATAACCACAATTTTTAATAATCATAACAATAATTTTAGTGACCGACCGAAGTTTCGGTTTCGGCCAGTTTCGGCCAAAAAATCCAGTTTCGGCCAAAATACGGCCGAACCTTTCGGCCGTACCGAAACTCGTGTTGAATTATCGTGCAGCATTCGCGGCTATTATTTGCGTAAAGGTTGTTTTTTTCTTTTTTAATTAAAGTAATTAAGAGTAACTTACTGAATATTAAGTTGGTACATAATTGTCTTACAAATTATTGTAATTTTCTTTTGTAATGTAATAGTCTGACAAACGAGCAAGCGGCTCACCTGATGGTAAACGATTACCGCTGCCTATGGACATTATTACTGAA
>DWHO01001561.1:0-15127 GCA_018247575.1 Eurytides lysithous rurik | reverse complement strand
GTGCTAATCATTTAAAAATAAAATACATGAAATATATATACGTATAAAGTAAAAAGAATATTACAACTTTTGGAGTAATTTCATTTACATTCTACATATAACTTTTAATCGTTGAAGTCAAGTTATTTTATATCAACTATAAATATGAAAAATCTCTACTCTGCTGAAAAAAATCAGAAGATGCAGAGTAGAAAACTCGATTTCAAAAAAAAATCCAAACCGTAAATTTCAAGATGTCCGGTTTCAAAATGTCCACTGGAATGTCACGTCTGCGATGTAGCCTTGACGTTGCAAGAAAATATATACAAAAAAAAATAGGTGATTTAGTTGCGTGTTCGAATATAATGATTCATTATTAGAGCGGACTTTTTCGCTGTATATACGACGAAAACTATCGATTTTTCCTACGCCCATAATTAGGTGCCGGTAAAATTATTTTGCAGTCCGCCCGTTATTTCAACCAGTAATGTACAAACTTTACAGTGTTTACAAATTAATGGTCATAGAAATTTGTTATTATGAGTTAGAGAGATGAATTTACTTGGATGACGAGACGGACGCCCGTCATGTTTTTAACTGTTTTATAAGTTCAGCACTTAGTGGCACGAACGAGAACGAGTTTTTCCACGATATTTCTCTGAGAGCAGTTAAAAAATATCGCAATGTTAACAGCTGTACCGGAACATTAGTAAATTACATTTTAGCACATAATTGCGCAGCATGTACACATGATAGAATACTTAATTCTTTACAAATTACGTAATTCTAAAATAACACTGAAAGTTTTAATAAATTTGCTTTAAGTGTCAATTACCGTCTTGGCGCTTTTGATATACGACAGCGAAATCTATAATATATTTTAACATACGGACGGCGTTACATAAATTCAGGTTAATGCAATGCTGACAAAAACGGGCGGATATGTGTAAATTATTGTATCTGGATCATTGAAAACTTGGGTGGCCAGTTCCACATAGCAACGCACGACAATTGATTTTGCTAAACGTTATATAATAAAATTTTCAATTGAATAACTATTGTTTTCAGCGACATTCCACTTTGCAAGTTAATTACACATTTTTCTAGGTATGATTCTATTCTTCATCTTCGATTGGTTCTCAAAGAATAAAGAAAGATCTAGTCTTCAAATGTTTAAATCGATGTCCTAATATTTAATTTACTGATAATTATGAATTGTAAGTCACTTTTTTTAAAAATTATGAATTGAAATATTCGGGACTGTATGTAACGATTACAGTCCCAATATTAGTTAGGTAGCGGAAATAACATGATCTTATTCTTATAATTAAAATTAATTATAACATTTAAATTAATTCACACCAGTTTAACTGCATAAGGTTTTAAAAATAAAAAAAATCTCTGTCAAAGGAAATTTTGCAGAAATTCTCATTTCGTCTCTCTCGTCGTCTCATCTCTGCACAAGTTTTAATTTTTCTCTTTAAAAATTATTTTTAAGAAAACAGTAAGCGATAGATTGAAATCTTGTGAAACCACTGGCACACTTTCGCGAAACACTTTGTTTAAACTTTCGCGGCGCTTTTACTTAATAATGCATTTTTAGCTGAAAGCTTCTTTGTAACCAAATTTTTAATTTTGAAAGTTTTAATGCACTGTATTAAAAAGTTCAAATAAAAACTTGCACGTAAATAAGCATTTATGTATCATTATAACATGTAGAATCGATGCAAAATATGCTACGATTTAAAATGAAACACCTATGTGGATTGTATCAACCAACCCTTATCCAAGTAAACTTTCAAAACTAATCGAAGGCTGGTTTATTATCCTAAACGGTATCGTATAATGTAGGCAATACATTGCCGTTCGTCGCAACATCATAGGAAATGTTGCAAAAGCTACAACGGCGTAATTCCCAATCGATCCGATAACATCGGCTGAAATGAACGTGCCCAGTTAGGTAATATCGTAATGATGCGTTCTGAATCGGCAAAGAGCCGCCATTTACCCGTGCCATAGATTATAAACTTGTTAGTTATATAAAATTAACTCGGTACGTTATTATTCGAATTAGGTAAATGATACTACCCCAAAACATATATATTTACGTCAGTGGCAGTATTAACATACAAGCCCAAAAGCCCGGCTTGCCCTATTAAGAAGTAAAGTTTATAAATCTTAATAAGCACAATTCCTAGGCTAGGCTTTTGGGCTTGTATGGTAGTATCGCCACTGATTTATATATATACACCCATTTTCCCTATTTAATTTCCTTTCCGTTTGTATATCATAAATCGGAGGAAATTAATACCAACGAGTGTATAGATTATTTCCTAATGTACCAATTGATGATTTTGCAAAATATAACTTCCTTCCAAAAGATCCGCCCGATGCCGATATCAGCAAAAGGAAGCTGTTATGCCCGTATTGCGTTAACAAACAGGACGGCGGAGCGACCCCGATGTTGCTTTGGAAATTAACTTGATCGGCCAATAAATTCGATGCGTTTTAAACCGGTTTGAGACTCGCCAAAAGGGTAGGACGCATCAACAATACCGGGTTACCGTTATGTTGAAGAGAAAGATATTTAACGATGTTTGTGTTTTAATACTACCACAAAAGACGGTAATATATTTGACGTTATATGTATGGTGGTTGCCTTACTTCCATGTAGCAATGGAGTAAGGGTTTGGAATAGTATTCACGGGGCGGAGAGTGGTATTGGTTGATTTTAATCTCTGTTGCGAGAAATAATCTGAAATCAAACACGCAGGGTGCGGTCGTAACTTAATAGTGATATAAAGACATGCAAGAACTACTTTAAGCCATAATACAGGGCCAAGTTTTATGAATAAATGGGCTCATCAAATCACTCACGCATCAACTTTTATAACAAAGCCTCTATAACAATTGGTGTTTTAAAAAAATTACGTTCTATATCACGTCTATCTATTTTAATATTGTAGAATGATTGTTCACGTATCAGGGAAACGGTTGCACTCAATCAAACGGCTTCGCAATTATTCAGACCGCTTCCTGGTGACCTTTGTGGATCGAAATGAAACTCAACACACAGTAATACGAAAGTGACTCATGTAACGAAGTAAAACGACAGAGTGAGCGGTCGGATTAACTTGCCACGTCGACCTTGGAACGTTCGAGAACGGGCGAACGTGTCGGTGTAAAACGAAAGTGATTTATGGACGTGAAATGGCAAGCGAAATGGCGTCTAAGTATGACGGCGGAGAGGTAACACGTCGTCGCTGTCGGGACGATGTCGCTTGCGTGCGATCCACATACGTAACGAAGGATTGGTATGGTGTAACATGTCGCGTAGCGTACGTGATTCGACTGGACTTGCGAGGGTCCTTATTGGAGTATCGCTGACCTTACTGATCAGTAGATAGTTGTAATTCTCGCCCTTATTATTTCGAGAGTGGGTGTCGAGTTGTCCGTGTCTTATCCAGCAACGGAGAAGTGAATCCGCATGTTTTTTTTAAGAGATACAGATTTAGAAGTATTGTTGGTAGGGTTGTCAAAAATATAGAGAAAAAAAAAACAAATATAAATGAAAGTAGCAGGGAAATATAAGTAGTAATTGTAGCGAAAAGTGAAGAGTTTCCAAAAAGTAAAGCTTTTATACTAAAACAGAAATGAGTGTTGAACTTTACGTAATGCAAGTTAAACAGAAATGGAAGTCAGTACAAGTCGGTTATGATTCATCGGTTCCGCGGAAACAATCAAACGAAAGTGAAATCGTCGGGGAATCGATTTTGTTGGCGTTTATTGTCCGTTGACCCGTCGTTATTAACGCCAGTCAATATAATTGTCTATGGCTATGCGGAAGTGCATCAAAAATTATAAACCAAAATAATTTTTGATTTCTATGGTCTTAGTAACATAATTTACAGAAATTACAACACTTAATCCTTAGACCTTTCGTTTCATATTAGTTATAACATTAGGTTAAGTCAATGTAGCACAAATAAAGTAAAATAATATTTTTTTTTTGTTAATATAATATAAAAACGGTTTTCATTAAATATGTATGAAGTTCTCGCTTGCTACCTTTTGCAGCATGAACAACAGAATAGGATAAGACCGTCATATTCGAACCGGCCCATTCAGCTGCACCCGCTGCTGAATGGGCCGGTTCGAACCGGATAACTCGACCTCACAGAAAAGTCCGGTGAGTGAGGTGGCCGGTGGCCCAACCCCTCCCTTTCCCTCCTCCCTCTCGCATTCCCCTCCCCACCTCTTTCTCCATTCTCGAGAGGTCCCTCCTAATACTCCCTCCTTCCTCCCTTTTTCAAAAATTCCCCTCCTTAAGAGCTGGCAACACATTTACAGTTGTATAACGCTGTAAATGTCCATGGGCGACGGTGATGACTTACCATCAGGCGAGCCGCTTGGTCGTTTGTCAGCCTAATCCATAAAAAAATAGATAATTTCAAAGATCGATTGTAAAAGTAGTGTAGTAATCACTTGTGTAACTCATTGCGAAATCATGTCTCGTGCAACGGACTTTTTATCCCGACTAATTAGAACGAATAATCAGCGAGCGGTCCGACGAATCACGTAACATAAAAAACAGCCGAGACCTGTCCGACACTTGAAACGGTTTATCATGACGATTAATTACTGAGGAATATGCCAATAGTTACATTATGATGTATTAGAACATAGTCTTTGTTGTGAATGCAGTTGATATAATAACAGCGATAAATCGTTAGTCGTGCTGTGATATTGTATATCAGTTTCTATTCGATTAATTACGCTACGACGTGCTTAGAAAGTTGGTAATTGTCTTGACAGAATCGGAGCACTTTAACTATGATTAATATTCAGTTGTAAGACGATATTAACATTTTAAAAGTTAAAAGCCTTTTATCAGACTGAAGGATATCAGTATAAACTATGCCTTTCGGGCGTGAAAATTTTTATTCAATCGACCTAGTTTGTGTAGACGAAACGTGTGAAACGGGAGTACTAAATGAGAAGGATGTGCGTGGGTCGAATGCCTAAAACGATTGCAACAGAACGTGCGTTCGCGACGGTTTTACAAGATTAACGGGACCTTGCACTGAATGGAGGGCGATGGAAAACTTACTTGATGTTAAAACGAAATAAAAAAAAAACGAGTACAGTAATACAACACGGTAGATTAACTAATCTACCGCGTTATATGACAACGCGTTGTAAGAGTATTTCCGTGTAATATGAAATTGCGGTATAAGAGTACCGTGTTATTAATTTTATATCGAACAGGTGAGTTAATGTTGTCGCGACAGTTCGGTAGACATGTCAAAAACTTCTGAATTGATTTAGATGAAACATATATTTAAACCTAAATGAGCAGCTTTGCATTGATATACATTTCATAGACATTGGTTAAGCCGTTCTCGAGTTTTTAGGTAACAAACATAACACATTCACATATTTCACAAAATTCATGAACAAAATGCCTTTATAATAATAAAATTTTCCATATGTCATTATTTTTCGGTTTGCTTAGTCACAATATACATATTGAACATATAGATCATGCTATTTCATGTTTTAGACAAGTTTAAAATCGCCATTTTAAAAGAGAAGTTTATTAATATAGGAGAACAATATTTCTTTATTAAAAAAAATGTATAGTCATTGTACCATGTCCATTTTGAAATACGTTAATTTTAAATCTAAATTAGATTAGAATAACTTGATCTAATTTATGGCACGAGGTTATGTATGTGGAACAGATTATGTAAAAAAATGTTACGGTAAGTGTGTTAATATATCTGGTCGGTATAATATATTTTTTTTATCAAAGACTGTTTTGTTCTAGTTTTAAAACATTTGAATGTTTCAAATGGAGATATAAATTCTTCTTTAATTTTAAATAATGCATTCCTTAACGTGCTTTACGTAATTGTATGTTACATGAAAAGAATAAAAAAATATTTGACGTGGAATTAAATAGTAAAGTAACGTAAGATTTAAATTCGTGGGGCACTATTTCCAAAGATAACAGTTTTGAGACCAAAGTACCGGATTCAGAGACGAATCTATTTTGTCAGTTATTTTAATAAAGTTCTAATAATTTGTGAGTTGTTCGTGTCGAAAAAAAAGAAATTTAGCCTTTCTTTTAACCCATGTTCTTCAAAGGAAGTTAAGATAACAAATGTATTGAATAGAACCATAATAAAAATAAACGTTTAGAACGTTCTCAACTAAAAGAGTGTGTAACATATAGAGCGTGATCCGAAGAAAATGGAAAATTCTCGACGACGGCGCATTAGGCAACCTATCTGGCGTTGCTTATTTAGATGCCGACATACTTGCGCTCGTATTAACACACCTTAATTCAATGTCTACTTTGAAAGCGGCAAACCTTATTTACCTTAAATGTAGCAACATAAGAAACTTTTAACCACCTAATTGAGTTGAGATGGAGACGCTAATTTTATACCGGTTTTAGTAATTGGTCTAGTCAATTCGATCAATCTACGTTTTAATATTATTTTAGGGTATATCAACACCAAGAGTTGTGATGTTCAATTTAAAGAGGTACGTCGAAAATAATTTTAATGAGTGTAAAAACTTTAATGACAATTTCAACGCTTTTACGTTATCCGTTCTACATTGACATAACACATACATGAACGATAAAAACAAACACTTTTTGTCGATTAACTCAAAGTCAACCCAATTGAACAGCTAAAGTTCGCAAGAAAGCAAAGACGATTTTACCCGAATCGAAACATGTCATGTGTGACATTATAAATCCGTGACGATCGTATCGTATGTCGTTATGATGAGTCGAAAGTGATGTTAAAAGAAAGGGATGGAGTTGTTCACCCGGTTGCCTTTCGCAACAAGGTATAACGCAATCGAGACGATATTTTCGCAGCCGCTTTATGCGCTGCATTGTACCGGCGATGTGAGGGGTAACGTGGCGTAATCCGACTCTTAATGCACCTTTCGTTATTGTTTCGTCACGACTGTACAGAACAATATGGCACTAAGCCCCGACGTTAAGCCGTTGATTCACAGTCTCGCCAGGACGACCGTGAGCCAAATTCGCCCGAACGAAAGGCAAATTGGTGCTCGTATATTAACACATATTACATCCCTAATATAAAAGCGATTTTTTTTAATAGTCAATTGTTTGTTTGAGACGTACAGCGTCTGATTGAAGTCCTATCAAAAATTTATGGAGTCGTTTCGTTGATTAATGATTCGATTATAAACCTAGATCATATCACTGTCTCTTTGGTAACTAAATGGTTTCTTTGCTAATTAAACGTGCAAGTATAGAGACATTTTACATTTTTATAATTATGTAAAACTATATGACGTGATAAGTGAACCGAAAGCGAAAGTAAGCGACAAGCTCACCCAGCACAGAACCACAATTATCAAAATTCTACTTTGCTTTGATCTGTTCGTCTATGATGGTTTCTCTATGGTAGTGATTAAAATATGAATGTCGTGTTTTAAACCGGAAGACTTAAATATTGCATTGTATAAGATAACTGGTGACTGTGTATCTTTTTATTACTATAAAGAATTATAATATATTCTTGTAATGAATATTAGTGCTACCCAGTGTATTATGCATGCACATTATTTTAGCTTCAGCGAGAAAACAGATCAAGGTTGTCTGCCTACGTTTTCTCGGTATCTTAACAGACCTAATAATGATCTTGGTCGTTTATTAAAGTACTGTTCATAAGGTCTCTCTTTAACAGCTAACGTACGTAATGACATTCAAGTGGCATTTGCCTTTACCACGATAATTTTGAACGGATATTACCATTTATCACTCCTGTATAGTTATATTGATGTTATTTCTTTATGAGTCGAGTTAAAATTAATTTAACATGATACGGCATAGTTTGGTTTCTTTTTTTTTCTTCTCGTTTGCTTATGTATAAAAAGAACCATATTTACTTGTCGCATTCTCTTAAACAGTGTATTTCTTCCTCTTCCACACAACAGCCAGCAACTGTGCTAATTTTCTAAATTGAAGACAAGTGACATAAGCTTTTTTATCAGGAACGTTGACAACTATCAATAACGGAAAAATTATTCCGAGATCAAAATGTGTGCTAGCGAAACCGCGGGGGCAACCTAGTTAATTATAAAATTAATATAGTTTCATAATCAATGAGCCATTGGCACTATTTCGTAATAACTAAACCAAGAGCCTAAGACAAACAAGTGATATTGTCGCACAATTACAAACAGTTGACATTTATGTAACGCAAGAGGATTTAGAAAGTCGCTTTCTGCTTACGTCCGTGTAAGGTCCACCAATACTGCCGGTAGACACTCCCAGAGCAAATAATTTCACTTTCAGTAAAGGAGTTTTATTTTGTTCTAGTCCATTTATTTCCTTATGATTTATTTCTCATTTAATTGTTATAAAGAACAGGGTTTGTTTTTTGAAGAATTTGATTTTATGAGTTTTCTATCGATTCCCGTTCAAATAAAATATTTAGCGATAAAAGTAGCTCTTCACTTCCCGGTGCAGAGGCTATTCATAAAAACCTACTTACCCCTAGTGGTCACAAACTGACAAACTCCAAAATCCTAATAGAATATATCCATATTATTATGGTCGATGTATTTATCTTTTAAAAATTGCTTTTTACACTATTTGACACACGTTACAAAATCATTGATCATTATCATGACGAGAGATTTCCCTTTCACAGACTTCCCCGGATTGTGCTTCGCGTCAACCCGCTGCGCCACAGTGGAGCCTGGCAACAGCTGGGACCTGGCACCGTTCTGCGGCCGCAGCATGTGCGTCGTGAGCGAGGACACGCCTCCAAGGCTGCTCGAGCTGGTCGAGGACTGCGGCCCTCTTCCCCTTGCCAACCCCAAGTGCAAACTTGACACTGGTCAGTTCCACGTAATTTAACTCGGGAATGCATAGTGATTATTAATGAGTCATTTGGTTTGGTTTCATTAAGTTATGACTTAGACTTATAGTTGTATTATAAGAGTTTCAGTTTGTTTTTTCGTTTCGGTTATGTAAACATCTCTTTTTATTAGTTTGAAGTATTGTAGTAAAACGTTAAAAGGTTGCTTAAACATTAACATTTTTTTAGTTTCACATTACGAGCTGTACATATAGAGATAAGAAATCTTAACAGCATCTACACTAATCATCTAAGTTACGATAAATTATTGTCATATTTTTTGATTCGCCTTTCATTATAACTTTCTTAATAGCAAGTGAACGTCTAAATTTTTTTTTCGAATAGTGCGATATTTTAAATAATATGTTCCAAACAATTTCAATTCATTTTTAGTTCCGGTGTCAAGTCTCATAAGCAGAAATCTTTAACATAATAAACTTTAAGGTGACTTATGCCGATTCGATCGTGTCTATGTTCTATTATTTTGAATAAAATAACAATTCCGATGTTGCTAAAACGATTTGTCGTCGGTCCAGTTTCTGGACAAATCCGTCTACTGTCAAACGAGTTATTTTGACATATTAGCTTTGAATAAATTTTTATATTTCGGAATGAAGATGTCAATAATGTCATTAAACTTTTATGATTATAGATAAGACGAACAAAACTGCACCTTTCCCTGATTGTTGCCCGATCTTCACTTGCGAGCCTGGTGTGAAATTGGAGTACCCCGAACTCCCAACACCTCCTCCCGAAGAAGAAAAGAAGGAAGAAGAGAAGCCTAAGGCTGCTTAAATTAATAGAAACGTAGAAATAAATTTATAAGTTTCGGCGCCAAATTCCAAAGCACCTTGAACACTTTGACAGTTCCAAATTCGAAACGAGACGCGTTTTCTTTTTTTTTTCAAGGTGACAACGTTTTTTTAATAATAAGATTATGTATATGATTGGTCTCAACGATTGTACACAAATTGCAGATCATTTTCGTTTCTACACAATAGACAATAACCGTATCCACTTTCTAAACGTTTTGGCATTTAACACAAATGACTAACAATGGATACACGATTGTATACAAAATTCAAAAGCCCACTTCCCACTTCCTGTCTTTTATGCTATGACAAATATCAGGTTCATTGTTTGAGAAGAATAGAGTACGTTTGTTTTTTTATTGAAATATAAAGAATGTACGGAACACGATCTGTATATGACTGTCGAGTTTTTTTTTAGGAGTTTATTGGCTTTTTTACTTGAATATTAGCCTATTACAAGGTAATGTTTGTGATATTGATACATATAAAATAATAAAAAAGTTATTCAATAAAAAATACAAAATTTCTAACTATGACTTTTATTTTCATTATCTATGGTTTAAATAATTAACTCATGTTTAACTCAATACTTTATTTGGGAATAATGAATGTCATAAATATAATATACAATACAGTAAGATTGTCAACACTTTAAATATGCATAACATATAAATATCTATCTATGAATGAACAATATTACTTCCAACATTATCATAACAGAAATTTATTTTAAGGGAAATCAAAAAACACACGAGATATAGAGATTTCAAAGCTTAATTAATAGTAACACCATTACTTCTACATTGATTAATGCTTCTTCTAAGTTTTACTGTTTTCATTACTAAAAAAATCTTAAATAAAAAGAAATATGAATTACCAAAAAAAAAAAAGTAAAGACAGCTAATAAACATTTTCAATTTAACAGTCTATAAATACGTTTAATAACTTTCATCTATCATCTAAACACTGATTCCTTATTGGTATGTGATATTATTACATATATTTCAAAACGTTATTAATTTTTGATAAAATAATCAGCTATATTGTTAGAATCACAATTCACCTAATTTTAACATTAAATACAATTACAATATTGCAAAAAATAGACACCGACTGCGAATACACCTTATATTGTTTGAGCTGAACTTTTCTGAATAATAAGCTGATAAATATTTTAAATGGCCAGCCAATTGAAGAAAAGCGCGCAAAAACTTTTATAAAATAACTTATTCTAAGCTTTTTTTTAATATGAAATAAACATACGTTTGGCTTATGTTGTATGATTAGAAAAAAATAAATAAAAATGTTAACGATTGTAAAGTATATGCTCGTGAGATACAAATACTACATAGCAGTTGCATTAGAAAAAATAATTAAGTACGAGACAAAAATATAGGTATCTCTTTTAATATTTATTCCATGAAAATAGGTTTCTTTAAAGATGTATTTGGAACCGAAAAGAACTTGATATGTTCTTAAGTCGTACGTCACAAAATGTGTAATGAAAATTTAAGATTTTGTGCAAATAGAAATAGAAACTCGATAAATAAAATGTTATTGTTTGATAGAGGTAGTTTAACGGGAAGATAAAATTATATTCACTGAGATATAACCTATGAAAAAATAATTCACAATTGCGATCCAAAACTTGCATGAAAATACTTCTATCATATGTACATTTATAGAATAATTCCTCTCATTTTGACCTTTCATTTTATAATTACATTTTATAATTTTAACGCATCTACCGAGGATATGCCTTGATAAAATTTCATGACGTGAAAATTATATTAAACGTGTTATGATAGCTTACGGTCTAATCAAGCGTTAGCAGATGCATGGTTTGAAACAAATCTATAAAATGCATAGCAAAAATAACGAAGAAGCTTCCAGAGGCTTATTGCCCCTTTTAGTTTGAGTAAGTTCTTGATTAAAATACACCTATCCTGCATTTAAAAACCCGACGGTAAAAAATATACTTTCAGCTTTTTTTAAGCTAAGAGAAATGGTACTAATATTTTAAATTGTATATTTTCGATCTATTACAACACCAACACACCTAAGCTACGTCGACTGTCATCGTTTAAATGAATTAGATCAATATAGCAGGCAGACCATATGTCACACTAAATCGAATTTCTAAATGGGATTGCATTATGCCGACTCGGTTGCTATCGAGTATTTTAAGTATATTAATTCCAATCAAGCTCCCAATACGGCCGGCCTGATAAACCTGATATATTCCGAACTAGTCCACTGAGTCCATTGCTGACGCAATCTCAATTCTGTAACAAACATTTCTCTAATAGTCTCGCTATATAACAGTGGAACAAGTTGGTATCCTTGTGCCGGCGAAATCGATTTGAAGGCCCAAATAGTTGTTTTTTTTAAAGAAAACTTAAATCTGCTTCCGTCCGCGTTACATAACTTGAAGCTCGGTAGTAATTTACTTTTTAAGTTATTTTTTTTTTTGGATTTTATTAAGATAACTGTACTTTTAACATTCAATAACACTTCGCAACTAATCCACGTAAACACCGAACTGTCTAACACCTACAACAACAAGCTACTCGGTATGTAGGTACGTATATCTATAAATACTCTACTTGTATCTATAAAACTTTTATAAATGTATATAATATTGAATCTTAATGAATCGATTAATCGTCAATGTCAACATCAAAACTAATAATACCACGGAGTATTAAGCTTTATAACATGTAACAACAAGCGATTGATTAACGCTAACATTTAATGCGATCATAAATACCTTCGTGGTAATAATAAATATATTACGGGATAACATGATCCTTAATGAAATAAAACTATCAAATTTCCCATCATCGTTACTGCCATCGATTCTATACCTTTTTATGTTACGCATTAACACTTCCCTAAAATTGACCAACGACTTACTTGCTCGCCACCTGCTTCATAAACATTACCTTTAATTTAGAATCCCCGTTACCAATATACATTAAAAATAGAAAGAAGTCATTCTGTTTAAATCACTTAATGGTAGCTACTTCTCTTAGATAATTCAGAGGTCGCTTAAGATTTTCCTTCGCAACGGAACTGTCCGTCTTAATAATTTTTATTCTCGAGCAAAAAACTAAAATTGTATACTGTTTTGAGCATCTTTTTTTTTATGAAATAAATTACTCATTTTATTTTCATTATTAGGTTAACTACCATTGCAATTAACATATACAATTATATCAAATTTTAAACATAAATGCCTACACTCTTTGTGCGATGTGAACTCGACTCTCATTTTTCGTAATATTACTACAATTTAACAATCGTATTCTAATTTTTAAATATTTCTAACAATTTAATAATATTCTTAAAGTTCAACTTTTAATAAACGTCAATAGCTTAAGAGTTTTAGAGAAAGAGATTTTTTCGATATCTAGAAGTATAATTGAAAATAATTAAGCACATACGAATATATGTGGTACATAAATTCAAATTCCATACGGTTAACAGACGACCAGTTACAATACGAAAATATTGCATTAAATTAACCTTTTTCCAATTGATTCTTGTGAAATACCATACGGATTCCGTTAGTAAAAGCCGCAGAGAGCAAGTAAGAACGACACACTTCATAACATGACCGCGTTTTAATTTTTAACGATACTTATTTTTAACATTCTCTTCGCAAATTTACACCGTACGTCAAATTTTATCTACCGATTAGATTTCTTTAGAGTCATCGGCGTTATTAAATCAATGAAGTGCAATCTTGTGGGGTTTTATAAAGGTTTAAAAAAAACTTCAATGCCATGTGTAATCTAAAGAAGATTGTTTAATTTCTAATTTTGGCTTTTTATTTGGATTTCATTTAAAAAAAATCCTATCGTTTGATTAAATGGGAGTAATTGATTGGTATTAGGCATGTCGTTATTAACATGAATCAAATAATTTGGAACGTGGTTTAATATTTTGAAATAAAATAAGTGACTAAAACAATAGAAATAGAGTTATGATGAATAAAGGAATACTTAATGTAATATAATGTAAATAATATATCGAATTCAGAGATTAAGCATAGTGTTAGTAGTACGAAGTGACTGAAGAAGATTATTTTTTTTTTCTGAGGCGTTTTAGATTTTTTTAACCGTTCAGTCTTATGACGTTTTGTATTAACTTTCTCTGGTAAAAAAATTTTCGCGTGCAACAATGCGTTTACTCCGGTTTGAGGCGGTGCCACTGCACGATGGTCTGCCGTGGCTTCGTGATCATATCCTGCCAGTGTTTCGTTTCGGTGGCTCCAGAGCCATTCTTACCTGGAATCGAAGTTTTGTATATTAACCAAACGAAAATATCCTCATAAATTTGATACCAATAGATTATTGGAAATGTATGTAGATTTATTTAGTCCAAAATCAACTGATATTGGACTAAATAAGTTTAAATATTATTATAGTACAAATAGTTTTATTTGAAATATTAAATGTGTATATAGAGTGTGATGTAGAGGCTCGGAGCTCTTCCTGCTGCTGAATGGGCTGACTCAAACCGGATAACTCAAAGAAAAGTTTTGTTGTGTGTGGCGGCTCGTCCCCCTCGAAAAAAATTCCCACTTTAAGGGTAGGTACGGCATTCGCAAATGATGTTGTAAATATCCGTAGGCAGTGGTTATCGCTAACCATCAGGTTAGCCATTTGCTCGTCTTCCGCCTATTCCGTAAAAAAAAAAACAAAAAAGCCTGTGACAATTAATAAAGAAGTAATCCAAAAAGAAAAATAGGACGTAGACAGAGTGACGGAGACCTTTACAAGCATAAAGACGAAAATAAATAAAAATATATCAAAAGTAATACGCACCGGCCAAAAGTATTCTGCCAATCAGCTCGTTGCGTCCGATATTGTCGAAATCCATGACCTGGACGTCAAGGGAGCACTCTCTGATCTTCTCCCATGGCACGTTAAAAGAGAAGGAGTCGTTGAAGACGGGATTCAGGGTACACTTGAAGATAGCCGTCTTGCGCTTCTCAATACGTTTGTCACCGAACTGCAGCCAGACTTTCACATAAGGATCTGAAAATTGAAAAATAGTACATTTAATAATCGCTTTATAGTCTAGCATAAATTTCAAGGGGTGGATCAATATAATAAATTAGCTTCAATTAAAACTTATTTATTCAAATGTATTCAACAATGTTTCATGGCAATTGTCAACTTTCTCATTTTTTGTGATTGGTCTACAATATCCTACGATTTACTATTATTAGTCGATGGCAAAAACATATAGTCTTTTTTACAAAGAAATGTTAAAGCTTTTAATATATTATATATTTTTATTAACTTTGCACCAGTTGACTGAGTTTTCGAAAAATAACTAATATAATAGATAAATCGTAAAAGGAAATTTAAATCATTATTATAGATAGGATCTGGGGCTTGTGGAGGTCGG
>DWHO01001560.1:0-15133 GCA_018247575.1 Eurytides lysithous rurik | reverse complement strand
GTCCATGGGCGGCGGTAATCGCTTACCATCAGGTGAACCGCTTGCTCGTTTGTCAGCCTACTACATAAAAAAAAAAACAATTTTCTCTATCTCGTAATGATATCAATACGTGGCGTTGACTTTTTTTATGTACATAAAAATTCGAGTAGATATCTTCGATGTTTATTTATGTACATATTGGGAATCGACCGATTATTTTGCTTCGAATAAACAGTGCTTTAAAGTTTCGTCAAAATTAAATCACTGGTGTGTCGGTAAAAACGTTTTGTTTTTAGGTGAATTATTTCTTTATTTTATTTCATTCTGGCTTTAATGGCTTACACAACTCACATATATTTAGAACATAGTTTATGTTTAAAGTCAGCCAATGTGTCTTGAAATTGTAGTTTAAATTAAAATTTTTGGATAGTCATTTTTTTCAAATAGATCGATCATAATTAATCAGTTAATTAAGTGGTGACAATAACAAAAAACAATCATGTTTCCTGAAAGTCAGGAGTCACGTTAATTGCTCTACATCAATGATTCCCATAGTGGTCCCTGGAAGACCCGACGGGCGTGTGATTGGGTCTAATCGATTTTTGACACGTTTTCGGAATATGGTAGAAATGTAGCAGCAAATGGTTCATCGAAACCTACAAACTTTTCAATAAAAAAATTGGGTATCTCTGCCCTTAATTCTTTATTAGGTAATTATCGTACGTATACTGGAAGCAGTTCTTTCATTTTTAAATAACCGCAACTGAAAACTGGTTGCCGTCGGAAAATGAGATGACAAATAGTTAAGTTTTTTAATAAAAGTTATTTAAGTAACTAAGGGTGGTTTTTGCCATCTCAAGCGGCAGTTGAAATAAATAGGTAGTCACTAAATACTGTTGTTCATTAAACCAATCGTTTTGCCTTAAACTGAACTGTCACCAAAGAGTCGCTTGAACCATAACCTTTTTCCTGGAGCACTAATTAAGTAAATAAAGCGATTAAGGATGGTTCCAATTAAACGTAAGGCGTTTTCCTTTTATACTTAATCTGGTCATAAATACTGTTACAATGAAAAATAAACAAAATATTACTTTGAATTTGGAATCTGTCATTTTTATACGATTGTTCATTGTGTTTTCTTATTTTCGCGCCAATATATTATAG
Organism: Eurytides lysithous rurik; assembly: GCA_018247575.1. Lineage (NCBI taxonomy): Eukaryota > Metazoa > Arthropoda > Insecta > Lepidoptera > Papilionidae > Eurytides > Eurytides lysithous. Next base: position 13,990 of record DWHO01001560.1, on the reverse strand, counting down.
AATATTTTGTGATATTAAAATGGAATGGGGTGATAAAGAGAACCGAATGGCTGTGATTGCATTACATAAAGTAGGTATGGAGCCAAATACAATTTTTAAAATCCTCCATACGCTTGCTATTAGTCAGATGTTTGTGTACCGGGCTATTGATAGATACATTGAACCTCCTCTGTTTGTGACGGAAAAAGATCTGGCCGTCCACGTAATGTTCGTACGAAAAAGATGATCAACGCAGTAAGGGAAAGGAATTCGAAGAAATCCTGTCCGAAAGCAAGCTTTTATCCCGGGAGATGATGATAGCACCTAGAACCATGTCGCGTATTGTAAAACATGACTTAGGTCTTGCAGCCTATAAGAGACGCACTGGTCATTTATTAACTGATAATTTAAAAAAGAATGGGGTGGTATAATCAAAACAACTACCTAAGCGGTACGCAAAGGGAGGTCACAGAAAAATTTTTTTTACGGATGAGAATTTTTTTTACAATTGAGCAATATTTTAACAAATAAAATGACCGTATTTATTCTGAAAGCTCTAAAGAAGCTTCCCAATTAGTCAACAGAGACAACGTGGGCATTATTCGACTTCAGTGATTTTTGATAGGTTGTTGGCTATGAAGGAGTGACTGAGCCATATTTTTGTGAAAAAGGTATCAAAACATTGGCACAAGTGTATCAAGATACCATTCTTGAGAAGGTAGTTAAGCCCTTTGACAACACCATATTCAATGACCAAGAATGGTCCTTTCAGCAAGACTCGGCGCCGGTTCATAAAGCTCGGTCCACCCAATCTTGGTTAGAAACGACTACATCAGAGCTGAAGACTGGCCGTCATCTAGTCCTGATCTTAATGCACTGGTTTATGATTGGTCAGTTTTAGAGAGTAAGGCTTACTCTAAACGCCTTGATAATTTGGAGTCCCTAAAACAATCCATACGGTTGGCAGTGAATAATTTTTCCATAGAAAGAGTGCGTGCTGCTATTGATAACCGTTAAAGAACTGTATTGCAGTCAATGGAGACCACTTCGAATAAGCTTTATATATTTTAATGGTTTTATGTATTAATATATTTAATTAATACACTATAATAGTAATAAATTTTACATACAATAAAAAAAACGTTTTTCTTTGTAACAATATTTATGGCAAGACTAAGTATAATAAAGCAAACACTTATCATTTCGCATTCAATAATTACTAATAACTGTATATAATACAGCGATAAGCGCAGATGCGTCGCCTATCCAATATATGGAAAGTTAACATTACCCACAGGTAGCTAACCCGATTTCGATTAAGCTTTACAAAGTAGCATAGACTAAAACACAAATATCAGTCAACATAGGACGGGATAAAATATGGTTGAAAGCGTCATCATTCGTCGTACTATGCTCTGTAAAAGTCTGTATCACTCGGTACCAACTCGAACTAAAATAAAACCTTTGTCGTATTTTTAAATCGTAGTAATTTTGTTTTAAATACAGGATAACTTACCGTCATGCTTTTACATACTATGCAATAAAATGTATTTATCTTTGCCAAACTGGTGCCAACATTATTTGTACGCATTTTTTCGTCGTATCAAATCGTAATAAAAAGTTAATCTAGTGAAAGACGATTGCTCCAAGTGCTGAGAAAATATAACAGTTGCTTAGCTGGTCGCGATATTTCTATACCATGTACGTCAATACGATGCGCTTGTAATTTGTTTCTCATGCTATGATAATAAATACCGCACAAACGGCAGCGCTCAATGACGCCGGCAAAAACACGAACCCGTTCTTTTTACCGATTAGTGACTTGGGCATGCAAACAAATGGTTAATAGTGAGGCTGTACAACCGCATTGGAGAATCAGCGGTAATCGCTTACCATCAAGTGAGCCGCTTGCTCATATCTGTCACAAAACTCGACAAAGAAATGGGTACTGCCAAATGTTGAAATTGACATTGAAAGACTGTGGCCGTTGCTCCAACTTATCAATATGAAATGATTGCTATTGCGACATTATTTTTATTGTTAAAAAATGAAAAATAGTCGTTTACTCATTAGGCGCAATTTACTTCATGTTGTCTGTAATGTAAATATTAAAGATATCGTCGCCATTGAAGTCGTTCGTTTGATATTATATCAAAATTATCTTGATAAGATTATAGTTTTACGTTGAATTATATTTACATGGTTCCGATAAAAAGCCTCGCGCTCTTTCTCTTAAGTACTTATTACCAAGTTTTGTATGTGGCAGTATGACGTGTGCTTGAATAAACCGTGGGTAGTACCAGCTATCTCCTTCTATCGCTTTAGGTTAGATTATCTTTTTTTTTTATATTTATTGATGTTATTTATAATGTCCAGATATATATATATACTGGGTATAAAGTCCGTCATGTTAGATGTTTTTATTTGTATTATCCTATAATTAAACAAAGCCCATATCTTTACTTATAAACTAGAAAGGATTTTGTTGATTTATCGATTTGTTTTTTTTGTATAAATTTAATTTTTGGCATAGATATAAATTTTAGGTCGGGTGGGAATAAAGGCAAATTTTTATCACAGAAAACTAAAAAAAGTTGGCAAGAAGTTACTTTGTAAGTCAAATTAAAACTTGCGCTTTTTTCGTATAAAAATTGGGGGTAATTTTAAATTATAAAAAAAGTAATCCTCCTTTAATTAACCAAACTGTTCATCTATAAAGTTTAACCATAATTAAGTATCACCAGTTATTACTATTTCCACAAAAGAATCCGGAAAATGGGACAACTCATTACTACTCGCCACTGGGATTTAGTCTGCGTTATAATCTATCTATTCTATTTCTATTTGTTTAGCGATTACCACCCCGTTGTTATGTAGCGTAAGTTTATTTTCTTTGTACGTTTCAAACGCAGTCAGGTGTACAAGGGCAATGAATTGGCAAAGTCAACATTCTCCCATCACGGTTTACCAAATACGTCTGGCGGCGAATTTAAGAAGCCGTGTAAGTGTGCACTAATGAGATTAATTGGTGACTGCACAGGTGGTGTAGTGGTTGTATTAGTCACCTTGCCAAATTCTATTACTGCCGCGATTTGGATTGCATCCCACGTGAGATAAAAATTGTTTAGGATCTACAAACAGGTGTTTCTAGTCCTGGTCTTCGATGTGTCCCCGATTTTATGTTTGTAGAAACTTTAAAAGGTTTAAAAATCGAATATAGTAAGAAAAACAAGACTTGGGTCACTATTTCGAGGCGCTGATTGATAATGATTCAGTCCAGTTCAGATTATGGGAAGTATTGGTATAAGTCATGTCAGCAATGTGTTCTGTCTTAGTCTTAAAAAAAAAATAGACAGGATTCTTATGTAGGGAAAGAAGCGGGTTTATTATTTACTCTCTTCTCGCTTTTATCTCATCTGTATCTCTTATTTAGTACATTGTCAGTTCGCTCGTCGATTTTCGTTTAATCTTTAATGTCTAAGTTTTGTACTAAATGTGCCTTGTTGGTTGCCTGGTTGATATTGGCTCGTAGTCTATTATCTACATGGGGTCAGTTAAAATTAATCTGCAATCACTGGTACAAGATTAAGAAATTACTTATGCTACGAAAATGAATGTTTGTTTGTCCCTAACGCGTACCCAAAACAATTGACTAAACTTTGTCTGTGTAATGTCTATGTTCGCGAAAGATCCTGGCCCAAAATAAAACCGAACAAATGTTTCCATCGCATATTTGCAACGCATGTTTGTTTCATTTAGAATTTCCGAATAGTATTAAATTATGTAAGTTTATTCATGTTTTGTTAGTATAACCGTTAAGTCGTAAATTGTACAAATATAGAGTATAATCTCTGTACTCGTGGGCGTTGCAGACGGATCGCGTGATTCGTAACGTTATCTTATTCAATAGGCGGTGACGATTGGCGTTATATTTAGTTTATAATTAATCGTGTTTTGACCGCCGTATTTGGCATTTAACTTGGCAAGGGATATAGTCTATACGTTTGACTAGTTTTTTAAAGGAACTAAGATTGGTTTCTTTGAATTTTTTCATAATCGGTTGGGGAAAAGACATCCATTATTTTTAACGTCAATATCATGATCTTTTTTGACTTGTTTCGGATTACCAACTTTGGTCCAACATTCATCGCTTTCTGTTATAATTTGATGACATTTAAAGGTAAATTTATAAGATTTCGAAATCCTGGGCCCTATACGCGAATATACTAGCACGATCTTTCTTTGATACCAAATTTTTGTCATTAAGCAAGTTAAGCAATGGAAAAAAAACAGCAATTACCTGGTGCGGACTGTATGGTGATACCGGGGTTTTTGACGAATTAATATAGACGTGTTTGGCTTGGCGTTTGCCTGTTTGAACACTACAGCTAACCAATTGGCCAATTCTGGCCTTTTCTAGCCAATCACACTACACTTCCTTTTTAATATAACTCTCACTCAAAACCTAAATGGATCTGAAAGTAGGTCCCTTTGGGTTCACAAAAAACGGTACAAAATGACACTCACTTTCCAACGAGCATAAATCTATAATTTACGGGATACTGATTATTACATTAATTTATCGAAACAATAATGGATTTCCCCAAACTAAAGTTTACATCTATATAAAATGCATCTTTCAAAAGGAAATTTGAATTACCAATACCTTTTTTTGCGGTTTCCATGGCACTTACATGTGCAACTGCAAACTGTGAGTCTAATTTTGGCACAACAACCGCGCTCAGGTCAATCTCGTTTTGAGACTTTTTTATTGATTTTTTATTCTCGCATATCTCTCGTATCTTGTATTGATCAAACACAACTGACCCAATGACATTTGTCAGCACGATTTATAAAATGTATTCGTTTGTTCTAATGCTGTTCAAATTGTATTTAAATACAATCCTGGTATGTGGTTCTAACATTGAAAGATTAAAGGTGATCAAGGTTATTTAATAGCTACGGAAAGTATATGGGTATATATTAACTTTTTCTCTTTAAAGTAAACGGTTTATTGATTTTTATGTAGAATGAGTTTCTGCAGAGACTGTAAGGTGAAAAGTTTTTTCTAACCATACTTCATATGGTTCATCGAAAATTGATAACTGCCTTTTTTTTCTAAAGTCGAAATTAACCGTTACAACTGAAGTGTTTTTATGACTTCAGTCGTTACAACGATAAATACGTAAAATATTTTAAATACTATACGATATATTGTAACTATTGTGGCCTTATGTCGAGTCCGTGTCCCCTATACGGACATTAGTCTAATAACCTTGAAGGTGGAGCGCTGTGCGTTTCACATTCGAACACAACATTGCAGACGCCCAGTGCATTGCCAGTTATCGATCATAAACACGTCCGAATTTCCGTTGTTGGTATTACGAAAATGTTTATAGACCTTGTGGATAGTTATTTGTGTTAGGTCTTTGTACTTCAAGAGAGTAAGAGCAGAAAATTAAATTTAATCAAGCCATTTTGTTTTATCGTTAGCAATTTAAATAGGGACTGGGGTCAACATACGATTAAAGGTCTCTTTTGGTCTTTAAATTTATATTAAATTTAATGTAATAAATACGTTACCACGTCTTTGTTACCGTCTGCCACTATAACAATTATCAGTTAACTAGCTTATAATAACTCGTAGGAGTGATTTATATTCAATAGTCGCTAATTCGTCAAATTAACGCTACTTTTGTAATTTATGCTTGTTGATTCTGTCTACAATTTGTCTGCAATAAATCAATAATATAACTAGAAAAAATGAGAAAAAGCTAGTTTAACAGGCAGTCCGTCTAGCGACCATGAACTCGGTACTGTTAATAAAATCGGGAGTTTCACTTCAAGATAGAACGCGATAAAATCCGTGATGTAGTACCATTTTATAAGTCAGTCACTTGTGCATATAATTTACGTTTATATGGTCAGTTTTGATCCTTATGTATACAGTGTATGTGTAGTTCAAAGAAATTATTACACAATCCTTATATAGGTCAATGGCCTTCAAGTATAAAAAAATAATTTACGGATAAATATCAACCATTGTATGACCACCAATAGTGGTATGTATAAATACTACATCAGTTTAAAATGTACAATAAAAATAATTATAAAAAAATACTAAATTTTACACGTTGCTGATTACCGTATGTTGGCAGTTATTTAATTTTATAATTAGCGCTAAGTTTGTGTACAAACAGGAAAACAAAACAGTATAAATTGACTGTATGCATGGCTTAGCGGTTTAAATAATCCCCACGTTAACTGCTTTTGCGCGACATGACATGGGTTCAATTCCAGCACAGGCAGAAGTTTGTCAAAACCACAAATAGTTGTTCCAAGTCTGGGTGTACTGAGTGTCCGTGATTTCAAGTTCTTAAAAATCCCCATGACACAGAAATTTCCTATAGCAAGAGTCGATGAAATGATGATGATTAAATAGTTCTTTAGAAAGCACGATTAAAAATAATAGACTCAAAAGACTGAAATGAAGTAGTAGTGGAACTTAAAAAGGATAGTGCTATATTTTGGAATAGCAGGTAAACAAGCAAGCGGCTCCCCTGATAATTATTAGGTGGTGGCTCTATTTTTATTTATGCAAGTAATTGACAACTAAGCAGATATCTCGTCTAATACCAAGCGACGATTTACTGCATCCAACGAAAATGTATAATTACTTTGAACTTCTTGTCAGTCCAGCATAAGGCGTATAACTCCCCTGGAGGATCCGGCCTATTTGTGCACTATAAGCTTGATTTTAAGTACTGTTTCTCTATTATATGGGCCTAAGTTAACGCTTATTTACTAAATTCCAAAAAAATATCTTCGTATTTCCATTTGGATCTTTTAAAACTACAATTAAAAATATTTTATTGCTTAATAGTAGGTTCAGGGCTTTCTGGTAGATAAAAATTCGTATGTAACAATGTATAGCCATCCCAGGTTATTGTATTGTATCGTTAAACATTGTGACGGTATTTTAAAAGGGCGATTGTTGAGTTTCTGGTCGGCCTCACGAACAAAATGAAAAAATGACGATTCGAAAGTCCTTCTAAAGGCCTTTTTGAATAAATGCATTTGATTGGATTAACTAGTGGCTGCTACTGGTTTCCGCTGTTGTTATAATTCCTTTGCCCCGCCGATCAGAACCTTTGCATTGTTAGTTTTTTCAAGCTAAGCAGTAACGCGCAACTATCGCCGCGTTCCAGAGCTTTGTCTGCGTTGTGTATTGTTGTGAATTGGCTCTTTATTCACTTTATTTCCTGACAAAGACAAAATCAGGGCGTCTGCAAAAGCACTTCTTACGTGTGGCGCTTGTCTTCCTGACAAAGAAATAAGATCAGGGCGTCTGCAAAGCGCTTTTTACCAGTGGCACTTGTACACCAGTATCGTCATCACATTCCAGGGCTCCTGGCTGTACCAGTCGACGCAGATGATGGCCAACTTGAAGAAGGCCCAGCTTCGTCAGCGCCTAAAGGAGTTCAACGCGTACCGGGAGCAGCAGCAGCGCGCTATGAAGTCTGAGTAACGTGAGAGACATTTCGTTGAATTTGACATTACGGACGCCGGCATGCGCAGAATGTGATAATCGTTAAACAACCAATCGGATAATACGATCGCGTTGCGAATATTTCTTATACGTTGTGCGGCGACTTGCGAGCCCGTTCCTGTTGATGTTTTAGCGATGAAATTAGTCAGTTATTAGTCTTAGCCGCAATCCACATCATGACGACGGTCATGGTTCGTCCTAGATCTGGAGCGATAACGTCAAGCATGGAACAATTGGTGCATTCATACCATCCGTAACAGTCGAGTGCGTCCTATGCCAGTTACGAAATACGATTGATATTGTTATATATGAATATGATTAGATCGAGAATGAATCGTGATAGACGTCATAATGTGGATCGACCCTTAGGGTTAGTCTAACTAGCGTTGACGTCACGGAGTTTAGTGTGATACTTGCCTAAAGATGTTGAAGAAATTAGACGACGTAACGCTGCATGACAATTGACCATTGTATACAAACTGTAAGCTTAATATTATGCATCCTATGTAATTGAAAGTCCCCGTCCGTTCTGGGTGTTCGATTAAATTCGTAATTACAGTTTGCTCGATGACTTGCGTTTTACGGTAATGCATCCACTATAATTGACACGAGCGTTACGTGTGCGTGTGCCTACAGTAAAATGTATACATATATATTTACGGATTTTTTTTAATATTTGTGCCCGTTCTTTTTTTTTTAATACCGAGGGTTAACTGCGAAAACCAGCTAAGTGCATTTTTTTTTCTCAAAATGTGTTGAACGTTCTTTTTTCCTCTCACTAAACTGCTTTTTTGTGCTTTGTGCGTTGACAAAACCGAAAAAAAACGTTATCCCAGGGTAAAAACAGATAAATGATACCAAATTGGCCAATACTCGATCTATATGCTATACCGAATGTAACAAAATATACTTTGCTAGGCTTTACGTTTTCCTGTCTACCAGTTTGTTGTCACGTGATGAAGTTAAAAAAAAATATATACTCAATATAATTAAAATTAAAATGAAAAACAAATTAATATAACATCCGGTCAAAATATTGCGTAAATAAGGATAATTTTAAATACATATATGTTACATGGGGATTTCTCATTGGATAATGCTAAAAAATAAAATTTATATTAAGTTATCAATGTTTAAAATTAATGAATAATAAAACTAGTAAGTTAGTGAAAAAGTAGTACTTCGCGGAGTGATGATAATACATCGCATAAACAGTTGAGGATGTTAAAAATCCAAAGTTCAATAAAGAAGGTCGGAAGAGCACAACCTTGCTATGAAAACAAACTGGTTTCTTCATCAGTTACAGCGTGTTGCACAAAATACGAGCGCACTAACACATTGTCGGCATTCACTCGATAAATCGTTATTTTAGAGAAAGTGTGAATAAAAAAACTGACACCGCCGATAATATTTGTTCTAAGGTACAGGGATCAATGTATTGAATGTGCGAGACAAACAAACACTTGTATGGCGTATGGCCACTCTTAAATTGTATGAAATTAATTATTAAATAAAGACCTTTTTATCTTAGGTTTTTATGCGTCAAATAGTTCTGCTTCGTTTTTTGAATTTAGAATTTATATGATGCGTCATCGATAAAAGTTTATTTTTTACTTTTGTCCAATGAAGGGGTCAGGTCAATGCCATAGATAATTGCGATAATTTTAACAATTTTGTGATACAAAAATGTCGAACGATCGATGAATTTTAAAGTACAAATGACGATAATGTTTAAATTGTAGCGTTTTTTCGAACTTTAGCCGCGTTGTAATTTTTTTTTTAGGTTTTTAAAAAGGCAATTTAGTATACAATGATCCACGAAAACATTGCTTGTTATTAAATGGTATTAAAATCATATTTTATTTTATTTGGCACACAAAACGGCAAACAGTATTTAAAAATCACACAAACCATTGCATACTGTTCGCCAAAGAAATATGTGCCCACGAAATACAATTTCAAAATAATTTATATTTATATATGTAAAAAAATCTTTTGATATTAACTGAAAAGTGATAAAAAGAAAATAACCAACTAAAAATTAAACTAAACGTAAAAATAATATCATCGACCGAAAAAATAACGTGAATTAAACTACGTTTGAATGCACTCAGCTTATGGTGGAATATATTTATATATATTATTTTTGACTTGTTTAAAACTAGTCCAATAATTTCCTCCATATTTTCTGATGCCGACAACTTACTATAGTTTCCACCACTTTTATTGGCTTTTATATTCTTAGCTTCTTCACATTTTTTTTATTATTAAATATAGCAGGAAGTGGTGTGTTTATAATAAAGAATTTTATGCTACATATCGCTTATGAGTTTATTTATTTCAAAGTATATTGGGCAAATAACGATTAACAAAGCCCCCATATATCTTTTTTTTATTAATATTCCAATAATTGTGCTTTTTATTTAAGTAATCTGTAACATAAAACCCTACGTAAGTACTTAATATTTTAACCGACTTCAAAAAAGGAAGAGGTTCTCAATTCGACTGTATTTTTTATGTGTGTTAGTTACCTCATAACTTTTTACTGGGAGTACCGATTTTGATGATTCTTATTATATTTTAAAGCTGGTACTTGTCTACTACTGTGTGGTCCCATATACATTTTAGCGAGATTTGACGAGTAGTTTTTGAGTTCTTATGCGTATTTTTATTGTGAACGGTATATGGCAAAAAACAATTTATAAAAAAAAATTAAACTTATATCTTTTCAAAACAAAAGTTATGAACAGCCTGTATCGCATATCAGTGATGAAAATATAAAATTATTATGTTATCGTTTCCCGCGATTGTGTTATGTGACGCTGTGATTTTTTTTAAAGTTTATTCGGCATTGGTTTTAAAGTTTAATAATTATTAGTGATGTTTATAGCAGGAAGTGAATTTTCATGTGTATCGAACCTAATTCGCTTGTATTTAATATTGTTAATTCTAGTTATTTCGCTAGTGATGTGCATCGTTGAATTGTAACCTAAATTTAAGTCTAGAATTAAGTTTGTTTTATTGTTTATTGCTTTTCGTTAAATTGCAAAAAGTTTTTTTTTGTCTGTATTCTTATGACAATATAAGTGCCATTCGACATTTCGCCACTATTCACAGAGTCCGATGTTTTGTTATATAACAAAATGAAACCAATGTTTCATTTTATATATCAATATATATACCTAATAAATATTGGTGCAATATTATAAGATAGAATCGATTTAGGAATTCGCCTAAATAATTAATAATTTGATGTAATTTTATATTAATAAAAATGTTTGTCGCACATTTATTTTTCACGCACAGCATAAGTTAACGTTTTTTGTTCTTTTTGTCTCTATGCGGTTTAATTTAACCTTCTATTTTTTAATTTTGCATTAAAAGTTAAAATAAATTATTGTGCAATATTTTAAATTCTCTCGTAAGTGTAAGAAATACTTTAGAAAATCGCTTTTATTCTATTCAGCACGCGTAACGCAGGTCGGACTGTTCATTCCCGCGGAATAAAGGTATTGTTATCTGTTTTAAAAAAAATATTTTGTCTTTAGTGAAGTGATATCGGTTCTTTAGCGGCTTAAACGTCGTCATGTGGTAAGAAGTAGCTTAAAATCCCAGTGGGAAGAGTTTTCCTATTTTTGAATTATGTTTGACACTTATTTTATTTATTTATTCAAAACCAACCCAAAAAAAAATGGCCGACTTTTGCTTGATAAACAACTATTGCCCTTTTTCGTTGGACTTGTTTCCAGCAGCTGAGGCAATAGATGGTAATTTACATGCGTAAAAGTAAAGCTTTTAGGACAAATAATAAAGTTTGAAAATAATGTTTCAATTAACAATAAAAAATCCTGCCTACGCATTGTACTTTTCGGTTTGCACTCGTTCCTCTTCTTAACTTTAGGAGACAATAAAATTGTCTTAGTCTGAATTTCATAAGGATAAGAAGTGAGGCGTTTTAACACTTCCCAGTCCATACCCGATTCACTGTAGAGTACTGTAAGAGTAAATCTTTAGCCGTACCAATGATACGTCCGTAGCTCTTAGTGAATGAGCGTAATAGAGGACTCGCGTCGCCGCTGGCTTATTGAAAGACTGATTGCGTGTCTAAATATGGGTGGTTGCGGTTCTCTTTTTTTCTACGGATTGTTGTGTCAGTCGGTTAGATATATCTGTATATTTATAATATTCAAATGACTCCTTTGTTCCTCATCCTGTATTTACATAACACATACACGAAATCGTTGAGCTGTTTTACCATTGCCATTTACGTGATTTGCTTTTCTCTTTGTAAAATGCGATAATACTTAGAAGAACACTTTTAATCTAATTTTTTTAACATTTTATTTCATTAATCTCCAGAATGTAAAAAAATGTTATTGTTCATGGTTTTCTTGAAAATTTTTGTTGCGCAAGGCGTTTTAATGTATTAGAGTTGCCTTCATGGAATCTTATATCCATTTCTGTCGTGTTTTACATGTGAGGTTGTTGTGTGTTCTAAATATAATTTTAACCGACATAAAAAAAGATGATTTCGTCATGAAAAGTCATATATATATTTTTTTTTCTAAAACAGTCGCTTACGATAGAAGAAGAATGGTGAACATATTATATTTTCAACTGCTTTTGGAGTTGTAGAGATATTTTTATTACATCACAATATATAATTTTTAAATAGTATAGTCAATTGATCACGATGCATAATGGAGTACATTCAAAATATTGCTGTATTTATATATGATAACATTTTATTTACAGTGACCATTGTACAGCGTGCTTATAATAATTGTGTTGCCTTTAGACTATTGGTAGTAAACAGTTCTCATTTTTTTTGATTATAGAATTATTTTCAAATTGTCATTAAAATTTATTTAAGTACGTGTTACTTTAGTTTCATCACAATGTTTTTAAACATGATGTTTATTTTTAAATGCCTAATTAATGTGTAAATATATGTATTAATGTTCTGTGGATGCTTCAATAAACCAGTTGTTTGAATGAGGATTTCATTTTTTGCCCTGTTACTTTATTTAATTTCTACTGTACAAGTGTGTTTATATATGTGTTCATTTTTACACTTGTTACATAAACTTGTTTTAATAAAGTTACAATTTGGAAATCAAAGTAAAATTCCTTAATTGGTCGATTTAATTGCATCACGCCACGTTATACGCTAAATTCTGTTTCTACACGGTTTTGATTTAACGCGGTATAGGAAAAAAATGATTTCGTTTTTATACGATTTCATTCGATTAGAACAATTGAAAGAGCTATTTAATTATTTTTAACTATTTTTACATGGTTGAAAGATATGGCACTAATCCCCTTTTTTATATGTACTTCATGACTTTTACACGGTCTCGACTGAAAAAAAATAATTACGTGTAAAATAATGTTCAATTTTCAATAAATGGATAATTAAAAGAAATAAAAAGGATTTTTTTATTCATGGCCCTTTTATCTTAAGAAATTATTGTAATGTCAATTATTAATTAAAAAAAAAAACTTAACTGACCTTTTCTTTAAGCCTTCTTAACGAGTAAAATATAGTCAAATGAGGAATCAAATAACAAATAGGCTATTATTTGTTATTTGATTCCTTTTTAATAGGTTTTAGCTATATGTATGTACATTCATTCAGATTTCTAGAACCTCAAGGCAACAGGCTTTGCCTGGGCATTGTATTTTTATATGGGTTGTAACGAAGAAGAAAACCAGTGCGATTTTGCCAGTTGATAATGTGTTTTCTTATTCCCTGTCTATAATTATTTATTTCTCAATGATGTAGTCAATATTTTCTAACTTCGCTATTTAGCCGCAGGTAATTCAAAGCTTTTAGTTTGATTGAACTAAAGGTTATTGTAAAAGCGGAGATCCAAGACGTTTTATATAGTATACCTACTGCCTCCGTTCTTTTAAGAAACGTATTTTTTTTTAAATGTGCAGCACTTTACAAAAAGTTTGTGGATGGAACCGTGGTGTATAGGTAGGAGTGTCACTTACCATCAGGGTCTTTTTACTCACTTTATCTCGCAAAAAAATATTTGATAACATTCCGTAGGTATATTATATAACGATGTCCTCCCGACCGAATCCGGCCAAGGCGGTCGATCTACAAGAGATCAGCCAATTGCGCAGGATATGTTATAGTGCACAGGCGTTTGCGCAGACATATGTGCACTCACTCTTCCTTTTACTCTCATAACCCGATGGGACGGATAACCGACACGACCGGAGAGAGATAGGCGCAGAGGCAATGACATTAAACTGACCTCTTAATAACGCCTTCTCTAAGCCACCGCTAGATGGCGTCGACAAGAAGCCGCGACCGTCTTTTTACATGCCCATCCTAACCAAACCTCTCATCGGTCCTTTTATCCATGCTCGCCAGCACAAGCGATTGGGCCAGATCACCCTTTACGGCCAACCAATTCCTTGGAAGAGGGAGGTCAAATACCTCGGAGT
>DWHO01001559.1:0-15137 GCA_018247575.1 Eurytides lysithous rurik | reverse complement strand
CCCGCCCCCCCCCCCCCCCCCCCCCCCGCGCCCCCGCCGCCCCCCCCCCCCGCCCGCCCCACCTGAGACGGCGCTGTGTAGAAAGATGCACTTTATATTCCAGCGAAGGGGTGGAACACCTTGAAGAGAGGCTGGATAGGCGGCCAGCGCTGGGGGGTCGCGGAAGTGTGCGAAGGCTTTCCGTACCTACCTACTACCCGAAGTGGAACAAGGAACTTCGTGGGGGTTTTAGTCGGTGCAAATCTGAGAAGCCCGTCCTGACCCCCTCAAGAGCGGATTTGTGTAGGCACCCCCCCACCCCCGTAAAACAAAAAAAAACGGGCTGATCACACGATTGTCTAAAAAGTAGATGATCCATGCGTCAGATGTAAAAAGTCGGTTCTGGCTTTCTGACAACGCCATCTTATAGTGGCTTGTAGGAGTTGTTACTCAGAGTCAGAGGTCAGATTAATGTCACTGCCTCTGCGCCTAATCTGACCGTCATTGGGCTGTCAATCAGACATTTTTCTTATTTTTAACCTACATTTTATATCAAAATAATTATTTACTTCTCTCTCTCAACATTTAAGATTCATCGACCGTCTATGCGCCGACTATACATAATAAACATAAATAATACACAAAAGGGCTATGAAATTAATCTATTGGCTAAAAGTAATATTTTTGTTATTACTTTTTAAGTGATTTCTGTCGAAAGGTCTTTCGCGGTGCACAGAAATATTAGCATTATTTAAATACGTTTGCTCCCTTTCTTTTGAAATGCCACACGGACTTTCCCTTCAGTGACATTGAAGGATTCTATAACTCTAATAAACTGACATGGCGATACAAGTTTTTTATGACCGATAGCTACTTGGTTGTTAAGTATCGATACCAAAATATTTGATATCGAAAGAAAAATATCAAGTAAGTACTTTCTTCTATCCGTACCGTACATCAGGGATATCAGATGTACCAATTTGTTGGTATACATATTAGTTTTTAGGATCACGTACCATGTACCCAGACTACTTAGCCCTTGTATACAAAAATAATAAAATTGACCGGTGACCGACGGAGAATAGATGAATATATAAAAAATCCAATCAAATTTCCTTTACAAAAATTAAATCTTCGTTATGAATTTTTTAATATATTTAACTTTTTTGTCAAATATGCAATGTAATATAAAAAAAAATGTTTAAAGTAATATTTCTTCAATGCGTTCGTTGATTATTGCTCTCTATTAACGATACACCAAACTAAAATATATTTTTTTCAATGGGATGCTGATACCAGCTTTCAACCAGTTCGGTACAAGGATATCTTAGTGGCCGTCAACATCCCTGCCGTGCATTTCTTACTGTCAATATGCTGATAACTTATTATACGTTAAGGTTGTTTTAGTTTCGGGGTTAAAATAATAAATACAATGGAAAACGGTATTGAAGAGAATCAAGACTTAGAATTGCTTGAGATAAGACATCGCAAAGAAAAGAAAGAGCTCCAAGCGCATATACAAGGTTTAAAAAAAGTTGGCAAAAATGATAAAACAAAGAAAAAAGAACTTAGTGCCGAAATTGCTCGGTTGGAAGTAGAGCTTAATAATCGCCATAAAATGGAAATCGAGTCGACTACGTCAAAAATTGTACCAGAAAATTACTCAGAAAGTATTAATGAGAGTGAACACACGAAAAGTAAATTATCTAAAGCTCAAAAACGCAGAGAAAAGAAAGAGCAACAGGAAAGAGAACGAGAGCAACTAATAAGGTTACAGGAAAAAGAAAATGTTAATGGTCCGCGAAATACAGAAAATCAAGCTATTTACAATAGATTAAAAGAAAAGGGTTTGAAGGTTTATTCTATTCCTTCTGATGGTGACTGTTTATATAAAGCAATTGCACATCAGTTACTTGTCAAGAAAGAGCAGCTATTATCAGTCGATGAACTGAGAAAATGTACTGCAACTTATATTAGGGAACATAAGGAAGACTTTATGCCATTTTTGACACATCCAGAGACTTGCAATACACTCACAGATGAAGAATTTGAAGAATACTGTGAAAAAATAACCAATAGTAAGATATGGGGAGGACAAATAGAAGTAAGAGCATTATCAAATTATTTGAAGTGTCCAATAACAATTATTCAAGCAACAGGACCAGACACAATTGAACAAGGCCAAGAGTTTGAAGGGCCATCATTTATTATTACGTATCATAGACATATGTATAAATTAGGTGAACATTATAACTCCACACAAGAATTTGAAGAAATCGCAGAGGTATAATCAAGTTTCAAGAGTGTAAATAATATAAATATATGCTATCTTTTTTTGTTAATGTTTGTTGATAGGTAGCATTTGTTTTAAAAGTTAATTAGACAAATTTTCAATACAATATTATTTTCATTTTGAATTTATTTCATAGTAATAATCGTCTTGCAGTTTTTCTGGGGCAATGACTCCAGTAGAAGGGTAATGTTGTAATCATAATAAAATATGGCATAGGGGATAGAGATAGCCCATCTAATATGTTTAATAGATGAGAATAGGGCCAACAAAGCCAAGCTGTGTTGGTCTTTGCCATTAAAAATATTATTTTGCACTGTGTTATAGGCAAGAATTGCCATACCAGGTGCACTAATTGCTTGTCTGATAACTTTTTTCCAAAAAAAATATATATCAATTTTACTTTAACATAAAGGAATAATGATGGGAATGGTTATTAAAACTAAAATTTATGAAAGGAACCAAGTTTTTTTTACAATCAGTAAAAACATCAAATTTGTCACATACTTCACATGCTTCACTTTTTTTATGTTTAATGGACAATTGGTGTTTTAATGAAGATTCTAAAGTGAACATAATTTTTTAAATCAAACAATACATATTAGGGTACTTTTTTATTCAAATGAAATTTTTCATAGTTATCATGTTCACAATTATTTATAAATGATGACAATGTAACAAAATACTTTGTAGGAAATAATTACTATATCCCATTGTGGACAGATGGTTCAACTGGTTCATTATCATCCTCATTTTGGTGCTTATTAGGGTCATCTGGTTTCATTGCTGGGAATAACAGGACTTCCTGCAAAATCAATTTAATGGTAAATTGATAAGTATGTCAATGAGTGACACACTTTTAATGGTCTTAAAATTTAACAAAAACTAGACTTAAAAACTAATTATCAAAAAGTGCTACTCATAAAAGCATTTTAGAACTCAACTGTACATTTATATTAGGTTTATAGGACAGTTTTATATACCAGCGCCTTACTTTACTTTATAAAATACTGTTTGTTGACTTATACAAAAGAATGATGTGTTTTCAGGTTTCTGTTTTTTCATTGTCTACAATACTTTCTCATTTTAATAATAACACTAAGTTTACTATTTCTTTCTCACAAGTTCATCGTAAAGTTTCACATTCAAATGTACAACACTATAATTTTCAAACTTAGTGACAGCCTTTGTGCAGCCCTTTATGGCAAAATTGAAGGCACCCTTATTTAGTGTGCACACAAACACACAGATGGTGTTTACTGGTTGATTTCATTGTGAACCATATTAGGTCCTTTCAAATAAACTTAATGTCAACAAAAAAACAAACCTTTATGTTGTTAGCATCCGTTAAAAACATTGTGAGTCGGTCAATTCCAATACCCCAACCTGCAGTAGGAGGTAAACCATATTCTAAAGCAGTACAAAACGCTTCATCCGTTGGGGGCGCTTCATCATCACCAGCAGCACGATCCTTAGCTTGTTGTTCAAATCTTTCACGTTGGGTTGACGGATCATTCAACTCGGTGTAAGCATTACATATTTCTTTTTTCATCACAAAGAGCTCAAATCTAAAAAATGTATTCTAAAATTACTTTTCATGAGAACATTACTTTGTCAACAGTAATTAGAAAAAACTTTCAACTTATACATTAATACCTATTTAAGATACTTGCATAAGTTTTAGTAAATGTATAAAAATTTTACAATCAAATTTCATTCCATGTGTATTCTAAAAAAACATGAATTAAGCATCTATATTTATAAAAAATACCTCTTATAATATTTTTAACTACTACTTTATAATATATATGCTACTAATACTCTTGACAGTTTAAAAAGTCTGCATATAGGAATTTAACACATATAAATTCAATAATTTTCCATGGAATACATTTTTAAATACAATTTAACTTCATGGTGGCATAGTGCATCCATAAATAACAGTGTGCTGTAATAAAATTTAAAGAAAATTATACTTCATCCTGTATTCTTACTAGCACTTGTACATTTACCTTTCAGTAAGGCCTGGTACTTCTCTGTGGTACTTCGACAATGGACTCATGATTTGCGGATGGTCCAATATAAATGTAGGATTAACGCATTTCTCTTCCAGGAACTCTCCTACAAGCTTATCAAGAAGTCTTGCAGTTGTCCTTGGTGGTGGACATTCTACCTAAAAACAAGATTTAAAAAGTATAAAATTAATAATATTTTGAACAGCTGAATTAACAAATATAATTTGTACCTATTTACCTCATTTTTTTGACACAGTTCACTCAGAAGTGCATTTGCTTCAGGAGTGTTTAATTGATCAGCTGGTGGTAATTTAACATTTAATACTTTTTCTAGAGTAGCAATCATAGGTACCCTCGCAAAAGGTGGCGTGAAGTCAATTTCTATTTCTTCTCCTTCTGGGCCATCAGGGTGATATTTAACCTTAATAATAAAACACATCATCATCACATCATACTTAATAAAAACCATTTAAATGCTTCGAAATGGATCTGAATAAAAATATACCTTATAGGAACCATGAATGTTTTTGACCATTCCAGAAATCATTGTCTCCGTGATAGTAATCAGATCATTGTAATCTGCATAGGCCATATAAAATTCGCAAGTGGTAAATTCAGGATTATGTGTCAAATCAATGCCTTCATTTCTAAACTGTCGTCCTATTTCATACACTCTATCTAAACCACCAACCACTAGCATCTTGTGATATAATTCTGGGGCTATTCTCATGTAGAGATCCATATTGAGTTCATTATGATGAGTGACAAATGGCTTAGCTGTTGCTCCTCCAGGAATCATATTCATCATTGGAGTTTCTATTTCAAGAAAACCCATTCCATCCAAAAAACGTCTTATGTATGAAATAATTTTGGCTCTTGTATAAAATGTTTGCCTTACCTACAAAATCCAAAAGGTAAATTTAAATAATAAAAAAAAATTATTTATAAAAAATGAAAAAATAACTGCTAACTTTATCATTTAAAATGAGGTCTAGATATCTCTTTCTAAATCTAGTTTCCTTGTCCTTGAGACCAAAATGCAAATGGGGTAGCATATGCAGGCATGGAGACAAAAGTTTGATTTTCTTGGGTATTATTGAAAGCTCCCCTTTCTTAGTTTTTCCTGGATGACCTACACATCCTATAATATCACCTCTTCTTAACTTTTCTGTATCATGCGCAAACTTTTCTTCAGTTTCATATAAATTAGCGTTAGCCATAACCTGAAATATAATAAACCAATTAATAATTACTTTTGTCTATGCATATAAGTTATTATATATAATATATATATTTCTAAAAGAAAAATTATACCTGAATTTTAACACCTTCTGCTCTTAAATCATAAAAGATCAACTTTGCTCCAGATTCACGAATAGAATGAATTCTGCCAGCTACTGACAATGTTACATTGTCTAATACTTCACCACTATTTAAATTATTATATTTATCAATGAATGCTTCCAATGATATTGTCACAGTAAATTTATGTGGATATGGATGTTCTTCGTTACCACTATTCTTAAGTGCAGCAATTGCAGCAGTGCGTAGTTTATAATACTCATTAGGACTTATCTCTTCTTCAACTTTAGTAGATTTCTTCCCCGTGTTAACAGGTTGTTGAGCAGCTTTTTCTGTCTTTTCTTTTAATTTTTGTTCGGCTTTTAAACGACGCTTTAACTCGCTGAAAGAATTATTGAAAATAAACACTTCAGTAAATTAGTTTGTATTTTTATGACAGATAAAAAAACTAACCGCTTGCTTATTGCAGTCGAAAAATTTGGGAACCGATTATTAAGAACTGTACTTCTACGGATCCAATTACATGCTAAAAATGAAAACGTCCTCGAGATTAACATCTTCCTTGAAATCACACAATACTCACTTCTTTGATAATTTTTCGCTTGTAGTTTCAGACATCTTTTAATATTAATTCCTGAAAACGAATATAGTTATATTTCTAACCTAGACCAGACCAAACCAATTCTTTTACTTTAGTGACACGTTTTCGTCTCGTTAGTAATTTGTAAGTCAATGTCAACCATAATAACTTCTGTACAGATATGGTAGTGTAGGGAAAATACAATTCTACATTATACCGTTTTTTTTTCATAGTTTGGCAAACTGAAATTAGCCCGGGCCTGATTATACAACATCCAATAAAAAAATTAAATTCCATATTTAATGCCCTGCTTAACATACGAGGTTATATTAGAGTTTGTTAGAGGTTTATTTGATTTAGAGATGTCGACGACCAAAGATGATGCACGTTTAAAAGCTATATAATAAGCTAATAAGAAGTCTGTTATGCACCCCTTACACGTGCCTCTAGCAAAATGTCGCTAAACCTATATTGCATCCAAGATTTGTATTAAGCGATCCGGATGACGTATTAACACGCGCTATATGCGGATACCACCCGCACCCTCACAAGAGAACGCAAACGGCGATGGCGAAGCACTAACTCTAGTCTACTCTACTCAAAACCACGCTACTACACTTAGCGACGGTGGTGCAGGTGCCATCTGCACGACTTCGTGTCACGCAACACTTTCACTGATCAATACGCACTCGTTACAGTGCGTCCACCAGCGAATGTAAGGTATATGGGATTCACACACGATATCGTCGAGTGTCCAGTCGCTTTTGAATCACTTATGTCGTGCTGTAATTGTTTTTAATATCAATCTGCACGACCGGTAGTATTGGAACTCATATTTTCGGATGCTAGTTTTCGAGCATATTTTCGAGGTTAAATTCAATTTGACGACATAAATCTTCCTCCGATTAGGTTCCCTATCGATTGTGATTCAAGCAGAGATTCGAACCTCATTACACGGATGCTTCCGCTGAGTCCGTGAGCCGTCCACTTGCTGGCCTCTTTCGATAAAGCTTTACAAGCCGCTGGGCTAATAACGTACTACTATACAAAAAAAGGTAGCCGCTCACGTGCAATATATTAAGGCAGAGTATAAGTAAAATGACCATACAGCCCTTGTAATATTTTAAAAATGATATTTGTCATATATTTTATTTTAACTGGCAAGTTTGTATTGACATCACAGCTGTTCGTTTCGTCTGGCTGTGGTCTATCTCGCTAGATACCTAAATTATAATTATCAGAAAGTGAGTGAGTTATAGTATAATTAGTGTAATTTAAGGTAAATAATACAATATATTAAATAATGTTACATACTCAGAAGTAATTGATAGTTTTGACAGACTGTCGCCGTAATCTAATCGTTATTTTTATTCCTCTTGTATTCTCTTGAATATCAAGTGCAAGTACATAGTGTTACGATCTTCTGATTGTATGTTTATATTAATATATTTGATTATATTTTTAGGTGCAATCTTATGTAGAAAGGTTTTTTTGATCATTCGTTAAAATTATTGTATTACTATGCCTCTTTTTGGTAAGTCTCAAAAGAGCCCTGCGGAGCTTGTGAGATCTTTAAAAGATGCTGTTACGGCGTTAGAAAGAGGTGATAAAAAAGCTGAAAAAGCTCAAGAAGATGTGAGTAAAAATTTGGTGAGTAGAATAACCATAATTTTAATTGCATTGTATATCTTTTGTTTAAAAAACAATTTAGCATAAAAATAACAATTCTTTATAGGTTTTAATAAAAAATATGTTGTATGGAACATCTGATGCAGAACCTCAGACTGACATCATTGTGGCTCAGCTAGCACAGGAACTATATAATACTAATCTACTCCTGCTTTTGATACAAGTATGTTTCTAACCTCTTACTTTCTATTACTTACTTTGTTATGGTTACTTTACATAGTATTTTTTTCATTAGAATTTGAACCGAATTGACTTTGAAGGAAAGAAAGATGTAGCACAAGTGTTCAATAATGTTTTGAGGCGTCAAATTGGGACCCGTTCACCAACTGTTGAGTACATTTGTACTAAGCCGGAAATCTTGTTCACCTTGATGTCTGGGTAATTAGTTTTTATATTTATTATGTTCATCACATACAACAAAACAATTTTCATTATTAAAATTTAAAGTACAGTGATAAGTAAATTTAAGTTTGATTTCTGGTTCTTCAAGAATTTCACAATGCTGTGGAACAATAATATTATAAATTAATAATAATATTTATTAAAAATGTATATTGATACTAAAAAAAATTAATTTATATAAATTGTAATAATTTTTCTTATTTTAGACCTATATTTTTGTCTAATTTTTTAATAAGCAATTATACAGAGTTTGTTGTTTTATCTTGAAAATTTTATGTAAATTAAATTGCCGATATTTTTACAAAAAAAAATTAGTATTATTTTATACACATATAGTTTTTCACTTAGATATGTTAAGTATTTATATCAATATGTTATTTTTAGAATATATTGGTCATGTTTGTAGCAATAATTTTAGCATATGCCTATATGTTGTGTTTATCTGTTTATAGGTATGAACATCAAGAAATTGCATCCAATTGTGGAACAATGTTGCGAGAATGTGCTAGATATGAGGCTTTGGCTAAGATTATGTTATATTCAGATGACTTTTACAATTTCTTTCGTTATGTAGAAGTATCAACTTTTGATATTGCCTCTGATGCCTTTTCTACTTTTAAGGTAGGTTTAAGATAAAATTTTGTAGTCTTAGAAATAATATAATTCTTGTTATTATTAGATATAACATTAATTGATTTGTTTTTTAACATCTGATTTTAGGAATTGTTAACAAGACATAAGATGTTATGTGCCGAATTTTTAGAAGCAAACTATGATAAAGTGTTCAGTCACTATCAGCGGTTGTTAAATTCCGAAAATTATGTAACTCGACGGCAAAGCCTCAAGCTTCTTGGCGAGTTATTATTGGATCGGCACAACTTTTCTATTATGACACGCTACATAACTAATCCAGATAACTTGAAACTTATGATGAATATGCTTAAAGAAAAATCGCGTAATATTCAATTTGAGGCCTTTCATGTTTTTAAGGTACGGCATAAGATATTTATATAATTATGTTTTTACAGATTATGGATAGTCAAAACTTTGTTTAGCTGTACTATGGACGTCTACTGTAATTTATCTTCATGATGTAAGATAGGTCTAAAAGAGTGAACTATTAATCTAATATAAATTAATAACATACTCAAAAATTTTGTTAAATGTTTCATTTATCAGAGTTATATATATATATATATATTTAAATGTTTCTTTATTTTTCATGTGGATAAAATTTTTTCAGGTATTTGTAGCAAACCCTAATAAGCCTAAACCAATATTGGACATCCTCTTAAGGAATCAAGATAAGTTAGTTGATTTTCTCACCAAATTCCACACAGATCGGTCTGAAGATGAACAATTTAATGATGAAAAAGCTTACCTCATAAAGCAAATCAAAGAGCTTAAACCATTAGAACACTAACATTTAATGCATTTTATTATGCCACTTCCTCCTCAAAAAGAAGTTAGTTATAGATGCTATTATATTTAAATGCTTCTAAGTCACCAGAGGGTGTTGTGTGCGCCATGAAGACAAGAGGACTCAGTAATAAACATTGGAATTCTGATGGCTTTTACATTTGATCTGTGATGAGTCAAAGAAGAAAGTATATTTGTGCTGCGAGCAAATTAACATTTTTAATAAAGAATTGTAGGGATTAGCATTATTTTAATGGTTTCACTTATATGGTTTGTAAGTTGTTAAAACCATGTTTTAGTTATTGACATGTTTAGTGACGTCCCTAAAGTCACATTGAAATTGGTATATTCTATCATATTATTTACAACCAACAGTTTGTTTCGAGTTATAAAATGAAGTTACTCACGATTTATATTGCTTGCAATATGACATTAGATTTTTATTCTTTTATACGCTAAGCTAATGTCCGAAAAAAAAATTGAGAATAGGCATATTTTATATATTTAATATCAGTATTGATTATTTATTATGTAATAATATTATCGGCATATATATTTTCACACTCATTACTTTAAATGGTAATTCAGATATTGTTGGTACACATCAAAGAATTTAACAAATATTTTAATGTTAATTACATATGATTGTCTAAATTCCTGTACTATATTTTTAATGTTTAAAGATTTTTTATTTTGTCAACATTGTTTATGCGATTACATTCTATCAAAACTGAATAAACTAAGATATTTATAACAAATTATTTTATTTCTTGACTTTCACAATTTGGTTATTTTTTTTTTAAAATTACATAACGTTTGCAGTTCCATATAGTAATAGTACTATTACTGTATGGAAATGCACAGCTACATTTTATTATATTTAAGAGCTAAATGTCTATAAACATTTCACGAAGGCTGGTCAAGTTGGTAAATATGTAATAAACTTGATGTATGAAAAAAGTAAAGAATGTCAACATTGCAGTTGTAATTTTAGAAGAAAAAATTTTAATATAAGTAACGCTAAAATGTTTACACCAGAAGTTCATTAATTACAACCAATGTCATTTAAATGTGGTTAGAGCAGTATTTTTAATGCAGATTGCAAACACGAACGTAAGATACAATTTATTTTTATCGTAAAAGTAACTAGAAATAACAAACTTACTTGAAAAGTGACATAAGTATGGGAAGAAATAAAACATTTAAGATTATATCATTTTATTAGACACAAGCATAATATTAACTGTACATCCTTAGCTTTTATCTGTACATTGCTTTCAAAAATAAAAAATAGTATCTCGAACTATCTGAAGAGGGATAACAGATTACAGCTACTAGTAATAAATACGATAGATTAAAACCACTTTAAATTACCTATTTATAAAATGTCATTATCTTGTTAAGAAATTAAATTTTATGAGAGACTAGACGAAAAATAGTAAACCGCAACTTTTAAGAAAGTAATACTAATTTAAATAAACTCTTTGAATGTTGACATAATACAATTTGTTGTTAGATTTAAAAGTATATTAAATTTAACTATTATCGCAAACAAAAACTATTTAGCTTTAAAATCTGTTGAAAATAAAATATAACATTAATTCTTTTAAAAATTTCTTGAAAAATCGAATTGTTTTATATTTAAAGTTAAATTACTTAGTTACTAAAAAGATGCTTCATATAAAGTAAAAAAGCGTTTAATTTTATAATGAAGTTATTTTTGTTGTTCTTTTTTCTAAAGTATAATTATCTACGAAACAAAAAGAAAATTTTCATTTTAGTAGTAGGCATAAAAACTTTAGAACAGTCAAGGTAAATTTTTTGTTAGGCTAGTGCCAAGTTTATAACAATCTAATCCTATTTTGTTTTGAAATTTCGATTCATCTTTTTAAATATTTTAAATTGTAATTATAGATGAGTTACATTTATATTATAGATAAGTTACTTCCATTATTCTAAATGTATAATATTTGATGATACTTATCGCTGAACAACAATTTAAGTAATTATGTGCTAATAATTGTATTTTTTTGCTATTGTTATACGGAATGTTTACGTTATAAACAAGAAGTTTAGTATATAACAACGAAAATAATAAGTTAGTTTCTATATAAACGGGAATATATAGAAGTAAAATAATAAAAGACGGTAACGGTAAATCTATGTTAAGTTTTAGCTCTTCAAAATACTTCCATCCCTCTTCAGAACGTTTTTATAGAATTACAGTTGAATTATATCCAGAATAATTTATAAATTTTCCATATAAACTAGATAAAAGGGCAAAAAATTAATAAATAAAACGTTTTAAGGAACGAAACATCACTATGTGTTTACAAAAGAGATTTAGAGTTCATTACTAGCATAATCCAAATGGAAGAACGGACAAAGTTAAAACTAAGTATAACTACAAATAAGAATTTAAGACTTTACGTCTACATAATTAATTATACAATAACAAGGAAAATGAAAATCATTATGACTTTATAAATAACGTATAAACTTACACAAGGTACATATTGTTGAGTAAGTGACCAAAAAATAACACGCTGAGATTCACATACAAATGTGATTTAAAAATTTTTGTGATCAAAAATCTCAATTCAGATATTGTAAGCGTGACAACAAGCGTAATTTATATTATAATTTCAAAAAGCTAAAGACGAAATCCGTGACCAAAACAATAAATTTCTGGCCACTATCTGACTATTTTAATATTCCTTAAAAGATCATTCTAGACACAAATTTTCAATAATTTCAATGTATTAGTCGCTTTCTATCAAATCATGAGCAGTTCATAATAAATGTGTATCTATCTATGTCATTCCCAAAGTCAGTGATATATTATTTCGCTACACTGAAATGGTTTTGGGTAGGGTGTTGTTGGCGTATACATTAAATGTAATTAGTCAATAAAGAAGCGCGAATGGTAGAATGGTAGTCGATATGCGTGCAACGTGCTTAATAAATAAATAAATGCGTTAAATATCATGGTCATGACCGATCTTTGTCTATGTGAATTACATGAACGTGCAAAAATTGGCAATTTTCTTTCCTATAGGTTTGAATTAATTTCAAAGGCGGACCACAAGCAATTTTAAGGCTTAAAATATACCATCTATACAAAACGTTTAGTTTAACTTCCTAATATTAGTCGTAGTAAATAGTGATCAACGAGATCCAAACATTAATTTAATGAAAAAACATTAACCTACAATAATTATGTTTATGCACATCCCTACAGAAAAATTTGCTATCAGGTAAGTTTTAAAACATGTTTCAAAGTATAACATACCTAAAAAAAATTAAAATTTATGTTTGTTAACCTAAAATTTTATTCTGTTAAATAAATCGTTATTAATTTTAAAATCAAAAATTGATACGATATATAACTCGCATTAATCATTTTCCATTGTAGCGCTGGCTCGAAGATGACTTCGATCCATT
This sequence comes from Eurytides lysithous rurik, assembly GCA_018247575.1. Classification (NCBI taxonomy): domain Eukaryota; kingdom Metazoa; phylum Arthropoda; class Insecta; order Lepidoptera; family Papilionidae; genus Eurytides; species Eurytides lysithous. The sequence goes on along the minus strand of DWHO01001559.1, from coordinate 2,017 downwards.
ATAGTGAGCACACCGCTGAGAGAATTAGCTTCACCAATTTTGCCAGCTATTAGCAATGACAATATTCGATGGTGAACATTTCAATGTTTGTCAGTCAGTGAAATTACCGTCCATCATCACTTAGACATTCATACGCAATCGTCAAATGACGTTGAGACACGATAAATGTTTATAGCAACATGTAAATTGAATGCGTTTATATAGACAAACCTTATATACTAACTTCAAAATTCTTCATATTGGCGTATACGAATAGTTTGATATCAGTTCAATTAGTGCAAAGATTCGTTCGATTCTGACAGATTGCAACGGAATTCCGCCATCTTGGATAGAATGAACAATGGAGGTCGGAATAAGTGTTCTCTAACTGAAACGTTTAACTCATGATTATAAGTTGTCCAGTGTTATTTGCGTAAACGAGACCTTGTCCGGGCTGCGGTGCCCAACGTAGACAGTTGAGGCTTGTGAAGCCGTGTTCCCAGTTTTGTTCCAACTCTTTTATAGGCGACAGACCGGTCCGGCTTGTATTCTCTGTGGATAACGAAGTGTAATTTATGCTGTACTTGACATAATAGATTATTCTGTGAAATTAAAAACATTGCGAAGACCACTTTGCAAATAAACGTAATATTAATACTGTAACTTCAAAAGAAGAGTAAGCCGCCAAACATACATTTCACACATTTACAGGATAAAGAAAATAATAACACATAACAACATATCAAGTATGATAAAATAATGATGATATCGTTAACTAAGAATCTTACCGTAAAGCTGAAGAATATATTTCAATTCCGTGATTAATACACGCATTCTAGCAACGCGAGCCGTTAACAGTACTTTTGACAGTATCTAAATAGTAATTATATTCACGGGTAAGTTAGTTTATAAAAAATGATGTCAGTTCACATAGGTCGTGTGATAATTTGTCTTAAAATAAGTAAAAAAGATTCTATGATGTATTATGAACATTCGTTACCCATCTTACAAAACCTCTACGAGTCATTCTTTTGCAGTCTACCTAGGGAGGTATCACAGCATTATATTGCAGAGCAGTATTGTGCCATCATCACTGGGCTCCGGTTTGAATGGAAACGTTACCGAATAAATACGGGTAAAAATAAAGATAAAGCACCTCGAAGAACACAGCTTCAAGATGTATAAGTTTACTGGCATGTAATTCATAGCACTGTGTTGTTATGTGTCGTTTACCATCAATCGCCCGACTCGATCTTTTCGATTTCGATTTCTTAGGTAGAAGTAGATAGCAGCTATTGCTGTTGAACAGGCTAGCTCGCCTGGGGACGTCATTAGGGTAAAGTTGGACCTTTTATCTTTCGTCTCGTAACTTGTGGCATCTGTCATAGGTCTGTAATTTCAACCAGATGGATGCTGTAGAGACTATAGGCGACGTAACTACTAAGCAAGATAATCGCTTGCTTCTTGACCACTTTCTGAGATCTTTCGTCCTATCTCATACTGGGATAAAGTCAAGGAGATCGTCTGCTAGTAATTAAATGAAGAATAGAATGTATAGAGCGACGAGGCAACGTTTTTTAGTCGCTGAGAGCTCAGCGATAAGGAGAAAGTTGGAGATGATAGATAATAGATAAATGCTTCAGCGTTCGACTAACCGAGCGGCTCGAGCCGGTAGAGCAACGCGAACACGTTGTTCCTCGCGTGCGGCGTGGTCGTGAACCGACGCGAGCCGAGGCCGACGGCCAAGTGGCGGGCGGTCGGCGACAGGGCGACCGACACAGCACTCTGCTCCAACGCGGCGGTGTGCAGGCAGTGGCCAAGCCGCGACCACTCAAGCGAGTAGACCCCTGGAACCCAAGCCGCCACGAGTACGTGTCAGATTAACATAATCGACCGTGAAGTCGAGTCAAGTAGACGGCTAATTATTAGGGCATACCAAGCCGTCAGCATCGCGCAAGGAGTATCTTACTTAACAGCCTATATATGTCCCACTGCTGGGCAAAGGCCTCCTCTATACAGAGAGTATAAGGGCATAGAC
>DWHO01001558.1:0-15137 GCA_018247575.1 Eurytides lysithous rurik | reverse complement strand
GTTTAAGACATTGTACGCGGGACACGTACTAGTACGGGTTAGTGTAACAACATGGTTTGTTTGTGGGTACAAAAATAACGATATATACAGGACAAGGAATCCGAATCTATAATTTTATTTATATATTTCAATATAAAATACGAAAAGTTGGCTAAAAAATTTTCAATCTATTGAGATTCAGGTGAATAACTAAATTTATGCGCAAAACGCTCGCTCCCGGTACAATTCCGCTGCAAAATGTACCCGCACACAATGTGTTAATGTACCATAATGAACATCTTCCTTAAATGTGGTGAAATTGTTTAATATCAACATGAAAATAATCATCAGTGATGTAATGTAAATATATAAAATAATTTGTTAGAAATTTTTAAGGTATTATTTCTCTGTTTAATATTAAAGTTGTCTACAATATTTCTAAGTTGTGTTACTAGCTGTGTCTAGTGCCGATGAGAAATGGATCTAAATAGTAATTAAAAACTCCTTTCTAATCAAATGTGTTAACAGCCTGCTTGTTTTATTTAAGAATTCATTAAACGATTGTATAAAGCGAGAAAAATAATATGAATTTTTGTAATTTTTTTATCATATGTGATTGCCATTAAACAATTTTTAATAAAAACCATACATAAGTGGCATTTGTACGTGAGTAAAATTTCGTGTTGTCTGCCCAAAGTTACGCATCATCTGATGTAGACTCAATAACCCCTGACTCAAGGAGAATATCTTCCCAATTTAGCATCAAATTTAAATAACACACTTTTTGTTATCTTATAATTTGGGTGGATATTGAGTAGAATAAATTGACTCCCAACAATTGAACTAGGATGAATGAGCTTAACTAAATGAATAAATTGATTTATTGGCACTACCTTAAATAAATGAATAAATTGATTAATTTCAATTCGAGGCTTTTCAAAGCACGGTAGGCAAAAGTAAAATAATCTTTCCTCGGTGTATCGTAGTTAATCATCAACTCTGTTAAAAACATGTAGTGAAACTTGCAACACTCACAATATGACAAATCTAAATTGTATAATTTGTCAAAAGTACATTAATATTTTTATGATTTAAGAGACGAAATAGAAAAATACAAACGGTCGAAAATATAATTTTCTTCATTCTGATGTTAAAGTGATTGGTAATGTCTGGTAAAGTAAGGGCTAACTTTACCTGTTTCTAATAAGGCTAATCTTTATTTACAAAGATGAACTATGCATTATAGCCAAATTAACTATTCAACGCAACAGGGTGTAAGAGACAAAGTATGAACACTGCTTTGTATCACGACGATACCTTGCTTTGGTAGTATAAAAAGTTGAAATATCAAAAACCTATACACTACACCATACCTTGGTGAGAAGTCAGTTTCACCTTAATAATACTTCCCTGTACTACTTTCTCGGTCTGACCACATAGTTGGGCTGCGACCCCCCGACCGTTTGCCATCCCTCTTACCTGTAACCATAAGCTGTTCAAGGTTGTCCATTCTTCTGTGCGATGTGGCCAAAGAAATCAGGGACTTACGTAGAAGGCACGTAGTGGAAAGACTGGTTTTAGTGTTGAGCTCATAGAGTATGGACTAGTTAGTTCGGAAAGCATTCGGTGGTATATTGAGCATCTTTCTCCAGGACCACATTTCGAAACTAAGCACGGCTATTCTATATACAAACATGCCGACCCATGGATTTATGGTGTGATTGTCAGCAAGACGGATAAAGCATGCTTTTGCATGTTTTATATTCAATGGCAAAAATATATATGACAATAATCTGCAATGGAATATATGATATTGTTACCTACAATCATAAAGATTTTAGTAAATGCTTTAATCATCAGTGGCAAAAATATAGCAGTAGTTTGCTATGGAAAATACAATTATATAGATACAAACACCATCATCAATTTCAAATACCACCTAGTAACTGAACATTGATTAAAAGATACAGACATTTTGATCAAAGTTCTAGCCAGGGCGATAATATCACTTTTAATAAAGTAAACGAAAAGTAATTTTATATATTGAAAACTACCTTACCAAATCTTTTACATGTTTATATATTTATTAAAATCGTTATCTTTTACATCTATTAATCACTATTTGAATATCGTGATGAAAAAACAAGAATATATATCTACGTGAAATAGTAGTTTTATAACAACATATTAAATTTACAATCTGATTTATTCTCGTATAACTTTTAAATACTACAATTATTATTTCTTTAATTAATAATAACGTCCAAGTTAATACATATTAAAATGTTATGTAAAATACAACAATAATTTTATGAACAAATAAATTGTGTTATTCAGTAACATAACGGTTATGGGATTTCAAAGGTCGTTTTTTACCTGCAAGGAAGGAGAAACTAAGTAATAATTGTTATTCTGTTGTTCCCCTACCCTTATTTTTTGTCATCGAAGGGTTCTTTTCTACTGCTCTGGTAGTAATACATAAGGGCTAATATTTCTAGTCACTTGTATTGAAATAATGTTACTTTTTATATAAACTATAAAAAAAAAAACAATGAGTTGTTATTAAATATATAATACACTATATCATTAAAGTGTTAAGCTAGCCTAACTAGAATAGTAGTTCATAGCTGTATAATAGTGTAAAAACTTACTACAGCAGACTTGACTATTAGCTTACAGAAAAGCAACTACATCTTATGTAAATAGGATATAGAATAGAAAGATTTTTACTAAACAGTGGCAAGATGAACAAATTGGGCTCGTAGTAAGCGAACTTGCCCATGATCGCCTCTTAGCCAATTTAACTGCATAGTTTTTAATTTTGCTTGGCTGAATGATTTTTCTAAAGCTAACATTTTTATCCTTTTCTCACGTGTTCATGCGTCCAAACTAAAAAAGGTAATGTTAGCATAATGCTTAGCTCCCAATAATTTATTAATATTAGGTTATGTCATGCAGAGCTACCCTTAACTAAGTGACTAAATAATTTACGTAAAACAAATTTTTATAACCTCTAAAATAGACTAATCAATAAAGATTAGTCTGTTTTAGACTAATCTATACAGTTGGCTGTACAAACAAACAGTAAATTATTAAAACAATAAAGTTATTCCAATAGAAAAGTAACTTAATCTTCTTAAAAACTACTATTTTTTAATTTGGTGTATAGCAATTTAACTTGAACGTAAACCATAAGTAAATCCGTACACATTTTATGTAGAAAATTTGTTGCGAAAAAGTGAAACAATAATGAAATGATAGAAAAAACTATTTAGTGCATCAAATTGTCGAAAGTTACAACAGAGTTATGCTTTTATCACGGATTACCGTAACACTGTAACTTTAATTATTTTCTGGAGTTTCTTAAGAAAGATAAATACTACAATATTGTAAAGGCAATACTCTTTACGCTAAAGTTAAGTTTCTGCCAATGTTAAAAAAAAATGTGTAATATTAGAAACAACAACTGGAATTTAAATATATTCTACTTCTGTTAAATTCACCGTATCATTTATTTAGAGCTCGAAATTATTCAATATGGTCCAAGAATGTATTTTATTGCTATGGTGTTAAGTACTAAGAATTCCTCACCCTTATAGGATAAGGAATAAAAACCATTTCTCAAGTCGTCTTGAAATATCAAATCGTAAACAAACGCGACTCTGGCTTTCAAACGTTGTTTTATTGGTGTCCCTTTCGCGCGGTCGTTTGCCGCGCTTTTTACCTTTTCGAAATAAACGTTGGCGGCATTTGAAATAAGGCGCGAGTGAATTTTGTCGAATCTGGTAAGGGAAACCTGAAGAGGACTAACCCCATTTTTGAGATACTTCTTATGAGAATTAAAAGAAAATAAGTGCAAAAAATGTTTTTGTTATTGTTAGTGATCTTATTTTCTAAATATATTCTAAATTGAATACTTATTTCTTACAAAATAAGCCAAAATCATTTTTCCGAGAAAATGTACGGCGTACAAACATGCAATCAATTATGTGCTTTACTGCGTGTACCAAGAGTGGTATTTTTCTTTGTTGTGGTATTTAATACGTCACGGATATACGTCGACGCAATGTTTTATTGGCTTCTTACAGTTGGCGGCAATGTACGAGCCAACCAATCACGTTCAACGTAGAGGGCGCCCGTGAGCCGACGCGAGTCGACCCAAGCAAGCTTGCTCGGGGAACATTGCTTCGAGCCCCATACATTTTCTTCTGGTTCTCTACGTCTGCAGTTTGGTTGTGTACCAGTTCAAAAATTATTTCAAAATTTTTGCCATCAGGTAAGTCCTAATAATTTATAATCATTACTAATGTATTATAATATTTTAAAATATGTGTATTAATGTGATATTCAATCAAAAATCTTACAATCCACGTTGGAATTCTCGGTCAAACATGGCTATAGGCATCGTCGTACTAAGCGTAGTACGCGTGGGTATGGAACTGGACGCCCTATTTTAAATAATTAATTTCTCGGTTCTTTTCCATTGAAGGTATTAAACCGTTCTTCTACAAGTTATAGTTTATTGCTTTAGTGATTATTTAGTAATTATGTCATCTTTGGTAATTGCGTATTTTCAACACAATACGTGAAAACAAAATGGCTCGTTCGACCCAAGCATAGGCCAGTGAACTCGGTAAAGGGCGATAACTAATTTCTTTGATAATCATGTTGTTTATTGTAATTTATATATTCAATTTAATTCTAAATAAATGTTTATTGTATATTTACTACGCATTTGTAAGAAATAACATCGCAATACCCTAAATATGTTTCCCGCCAAAACGCGTCCTTACGGTGCCATACATGAGATGCCCCAGCACATTAAACCGCTTTCAATGTAAAGCGTGGCTTCTATAACCTGTTATTAACGTTTTTTACAATATTTTTTCTTAATTTGTTATATTATTCCAGGAAAAAAGTTAAAATGACGGACAAGCCTAAGCGTCCTATGTCCGCATATATGCTTTGGCTGAATAGTGCAAGAGAACAGATAAAATCTGAAAATCCAGGGCTGAAGGTCACCGAAATAGCCAAAAAGGGAGGTGAAATATGGAGATCGATGAAAGACAAGAGCGTAAGTACATTCTTATCCTCTAAGGTAGTATTTCTTTGTTTAACCATTTTTACAATTGGATACTATTTGTTTAGGTCTGGGAGGAGAAAGCTGCAAAGGCGAAAGAGCAGTACACAAAGGATCTTGAATCATACAATGCCAATGGTGGTGGTGGTGAAGGAGGTGGCAAAAAGGCACAAAAAAGGGGAAAGAAGGGCAAGAAAGCCGCTGCACCAACTGTAAGTATCATTGTTAGCACATGAAACTTTCAAGCCCAAGCAAGACAAGTAACATTTCTAAACAATCATTTATTTCACAGAAATCTAAGAAGAAGAAGGAGGAGTCTGAAGAAGAAGAGGGTGAGGAGGAGGAAGAGGAAAGCGATTGATCTCCCAATTCACATGGCATTTCTGTTCATATTGAATAATTTACTTGGACTTAATTTATTACAAAGTAAAAAAAAAAGGACTGACTTTCCAAAGTCTGTATGACCAACTTAATATTTTGTATTTTAGTTTATTTTTTATTGATAATTTTTTTAAATATTTGTTTCCGAGTTTATTGTATAATGAGTATAAACTTATTTTGGCAAATTTTATGAAATTCTTGATTATTTGACAGGCATTATACCTTTTTATTATAATCTTACACATTGCAAATATATTTTCAAAAGATGCAGAGTTTTGGAAAGTTCCACCGTTGGCTAGGGTCTAGATTTCTAAGCCTCAAAAAAAAATAATGTTTAAGTGTTAAGCATGTATACACTGGGGAATTGTACAGTTAGCCCTCCCTCGTTAAGTTCGCTGTGACTGGATGCTCATCTTAAGATTTTATCTCGAGTGGTTTTATCAAAACTTTTATGTCAAACTTTCTTCTGTTTGCAACTAAAAAGCTGTGCTTTGAAATTTAGTATGCCATAATTATAATTTACTATCATAAGTACTTTCTGTTTGCCTAGGACATAAGAGTTTTGGTCAATCTGTATCCATAATGTAAAATTAGAGACAATTTCATGAAGATGCGATGGCTTATTGTTAATTAAACCTACCTCTTTTCATTGTAAATTTCAATGCTAATAATCGTACCAAACTTTAAGATAAGACAGCGCGAAACGCGCTCATTGTCGTGACTCACGTTCATCAAATAAAATAATTTAGGAAATTGAAGTGTATGTTGTATTTTTAGTTAGTTTATAGGTAGGTTTTCAATGTGATTAGTCTCTTAAATTTTACATTTGTGTTATTTTGTAAATGAGAATTAGCATTCCTCATGTCAATACGGATTTTACATGTTCAATAAAGTAATTTCATATAAAATTATATTGGTCTTTTTTTTCCCTCTATATATTTCATTAAAAGTATTAGTAAAACATAAAAATTCCTGTTACTGTGTTATTATCGACATGATCTTTACTTCAAACATCAAAATGGTGAACTTGTAATGGGGTTAAGCAACATGTCACCTGAGCAAAAAATTCGATAAATGCCACTTTATTGATGACGAAAGTCAAAATAGCGTCGCTTCTATTATCAGTGTTGCAAGTTTCTACTAAAATTTTATGCTGAACTTAATCCTTTTTATATTTTACGTCCTAGAAGTAAAAAATAATAATAAACTGATCAGGAAAACGCGATTAATATACATATGTAGACTAAAGAAATAATTTTAGACTAACAACATTCGTGTCGTCTGCCATTTATCAACAACTTTCTAAAAAATTCAATTTTTAATATTGTTCTAATCATTATTATAATTAAGTCATTTAAACCGTAATATTACGTCTTACATATTTAAGTTATATTTTTTATCATATTTTGGATATAAATACAACCCGTAGAAAATATTGCCAACGTGATTATTAAGTCATTATGAATGGTAGTTTTTGTTATTCTGTCAATATATATTATTATAGTCAATATTTGTACTGTAATTTCGTAGCCATACTATTCTTTTCCTTTAAACACATGTGCAACGAGAGTGAAATAAGCAGATTACAGATCTAATCTGCTTAATAGCAACTTTCTTCATTTGCCTTAGATATCTCGTTCCATGAAAAATATGTTAAGTAGAAAACCTCCGTAAAGGAGTTGCATATCTCCTGTAATAACTAATAAAGAAGATTGTGTAATTTTTTTTATATTTTCTGGATGAACACGAAAAATAGCCCCACACTCCTTAAGATGCATTACCGCGGTGATAATGAAGTACACGTTTATTCATTTACGTCATTGTATATTACTTTAATATTCATACTTGCAATTGATTGCACTCAGGTTCAGGATTGGAATTATAAGGAGTGTCGTATTTTGTGTTGATAACTGTATTCATGTAGATCTAATACGGTTTGGTTTTCACTTGAGTGTTTATTGCGTTCTTCGAAAGTTCTTCCAAAACTCGTACTTGTAATAGACAGAAAGTTTTCTGATACTCTTGCCCTTTGCTATCCGAAGTTTTGCGAAAAAAAATGTATAGTATTAGTATAATCCTAGTAGTTCTTACTTTACTTACATTGTTCATGAAAAGATTCGATACATGCTGCGCGGTTGGAAAAATAAGACTGATGGAAATTTTTCATACATGATTTTCTAAACACTAACTATAAATGACCTGCCATTCCAGCCCAGTCGTCATATCCTTGACCAAAAAGATTATTAAGTTTGCAATCCTGTAGAAAGTGTAAAATACTTTCAGAAATAACTTTTGGTTAGCACATATCTAAGGAATTCTTAACGTGTTATTTGATTTTTATTATCTTCATTACAACGAACGTAGATAGCGAACTTTTAATTGATGAATGTTTTGTTCCGCTAATACCACCAGTAATATCAGCCAACATCAGATATCCAAAGCATGTTTCACCCCCTTAATATTATACATTTCAAAACCTTAGAACAAATTTTATTTAATTGTTTTGAATTCGATGGGTTATGTTAATATATGTTTTTTTCCTTCAGTTATACAACAACTCAGTGCGATACTGCCATGCCCGTTCCGACGCATTAAACGCCTGTTACCACCGACTACAACACAACACTTGGAAGGATCCTGATCTACCGAGTTTAGTTCAACTCTGCCAAGGATACATCCACCGCGCGAACTGCTGTTAATGCCATGAAGCTCCATGCATCAAGCGGTAAATGTTCAACGGCCGGAGTAGTGGGCTCCAAAAGGTACCTCCTATGGCAAGCACTATACCTCTTCATTTTAACCTCTCTTAAACGCTAATCCCCGGTCCTAAAGGTCAACGCGTGGACTAAACCTTTAAAAACCCTTCAAAGACTCGTTTTGCCTCTACATCCCTGCGCCCTACACTTACTCCTCTGATCCCTGTAGCAGTAACCGCCGCACAATAAATAATAAAATATCGCCGCCGATATCTCTCTCGTGTGTGAAATCGTTGACAGTTACGATAACACAAACAATTACTAAAATTCTCTGATAATTTTTCTTTTAAAACATCACTCACCTTTAGCCTATGGTACCTGCGCACTTAAATCTTTCTTGTCGCGAACTAAGCTACATTCATATTAATATGCATAAATTATTGTGAATGCGGATGCACATGTCCTAATCGGCGCGGAAATTCTATAATTATTCGGTAGCGGATACGAAAAACCATTAAAAATAAATACGAAACTCATGCAGAAGGTTTTCTAAACAGTTGTTCAGTAAAGAACTATTGCTTCTGAGTGCCAATTTTGTACAATATTTTTTTGTTTCCGCACTCGTATGGTTTTATTATGATTTAAAGATCCCATCTGTGGATCCGATGTGAATTTTCAAAAAGCCGTATCCGTAATCGCATGTTAATCATCATAAATTTTGATGATCATAGTCATGTACAATAAAATTAGAAAACAGTTTTATTTTAAATTGAATACTATCAAATATTTACTATCGAAAATTCAGTCATGAAGGAAATCTTAGAAAGCAAAAATTTGATTGGAACATTATACATTGATTATCATTTCAATTAAGAGGAACGTTATATAACATATAAAGCATAATTCCACGTATTAAACGAAAGTACTTTTAGATTAGTAAATATACAAATTTATTAATTTATATATATATATTTAATTTAATAAAATAATTAAAGGTTAAATAATAATAATAATCCTTTATTTCTTCTTTTTTTTTTAACATGTTTACAAAGTAATGAACACAATATTAATATACAGCATAGTATTAAATGACAACTACATTTTGTCAGGGTAGTCCTTAACTCCCAAGTAAGTTATTGAATAACTTGTGTTTAGGAAGATCAGTCCTATCCCCCCACTTCTTGAGTATATACATCATTATGTTGATCTACACTTACACATGTACTTTTTTATCAATTGTGTGAGCGCACGCGCGTTTGTGTGTGTGTTATATATAACTGCTTGTTTTAAATTTAAGTTTGCAGGAATTTCTCGATGTCATCATAATTTTGATTTAAAAGAAACGTCCGAGTGGCAACTTTACAGTTATAATATGATAAATTGTGCACGAAGTTATAAGCGTTGATTTTATTATATAGGAAGGGTCCAAGAAAAATAAAGAATCTTTTTACGAAAGAAAAGTTTACTATCGGTATAGTACAAATTTTATCCTTACGTCGTTTCTTTATATCAGAGAATGGAGTCTTGCGATGTTGCAGTAATATTGTGAACAGTATTTATGGCCAGACTAAGTATAGCTTAACATTTTAATAATAATTTTAACGAGTTTTATTTAACTCATTAACATAATTTAATTTACAAGAATTTATTACATCTAAGAATAACAAAAAAAAAATATTCGTTCACAGTTCGTCAAAGGATATCGACGCAAGCAGGATTCTAATATTTGGCTACTATTATAATTAAAATTGATTGAGAGTATGATATTAAACCATATATATTTTAATACAAACATTTTATACATTTACACATTAAAATAAGTTTACGCACATAAATTTTAGCATTTAAACATAAAACGTTTTCGTAACATTCACACTATTCACAAATTATAAAACATTGTCTATTTCATGTTAGAACTACAAAAATATTTGCATATTTACATTTATAAAAACAATTAGTATAGTAGTCATAGTAATAAAATTATTTATAATCACAATTTTTTTATAAATACAAAGATATCTTAAAATAAAGTATATAATTAATGCTTCACAACTACTGCTGATAGAGGGCGTTTACGCCCATAAAGATAAATCAATACTTGATAGTTATTGCCGATAGATGGTTCCGCCCATATATACCTGTGCATTTTTTTCACCCATCATCATTTCATTCAGGAGTAAGTAAGGGTTATTTCAGACTTGCACCGACTGTTCCTTTGGTACCTATAGACAGAGTGCAGATTTTGCACAGATCCGCGATGCCTTTAGCGCTGACTGTATTAGCAGCTTTATCGCGAATAGCCTTTATATATTCCAAGACGCGTTGAAAAACAAAACGCCTTCCTCCTGGGTTATCTTTAGAGGAGCTTGAGTCCGTTACCCGATGGCCATGCTGGCTGGAAGTTTGACTTATGCATTTGGGGCATTGCTTAAAAGTTCCTTGCGGCCCCATCTTGGTAGTAAAGGACAGGTGGTCTAAACAAAATTGTGGTCTAACACCTCATTTGAAATGTAAATTCAAAGTTTTTTTTCATGGATTAGGCTGACAAACGAGCAAGTGGCTCACCTGATGGTAAGTGATGACAACCGCCCATGGACATTTGCAATATTATAAATCTTGCAAATGCGTCGCCAACCTTTACGGAGCACACTCTCTGCCCAGCCCTATACCAAGGGTCATTTTAAGGCTCTTCTTGGTCTAATTGTAGGCCGATCAATAGGCCAGGCCATTGCGTTTCTAACCTAAATAACCATACTTAATGCACAAGATACGCCTCTTTAACTGATTGCAGAGACAGTGGATTTTTCCCGTTAGTTTGAATTCTGTACGCTAATCACCCAATTTTTCTCTACTCTGCCATTCTTGAACCAATTTTGCCCATTATTTTTATTACAAAAGTTGTATTAAGGTTTGTTTGCAAGGCCGTGATAAGATGCGGCCCTAGGCTATTTTACTTTTAGCTTTAGGCTTTTTTAGCGTTTGCGCAGACACCTGTGTCTGCACAAACGCTTGTGCACTATAATATATCCTGCGCACTTGGCTGATCTGATTCGGTCGGGAGGACATCATTTTACTTTTAAGGCCCTTTCACCTGTCATTTTTAAGTTTGTAAATTACATGAGAGATAATAAAACACATCGTTACTATGATATATATCTATATAATGAACAAAACATGATCTTATTGGTATTAACTTATATGTTTTCAATATATTGAAGATTAAACTAAATTTAATTCAGATACATTTATTTAAATATAATTCTTATATACATATATAGTAGAATTTCTCCTTATTTTCGGTTGGGTGTTTATTTATACACTGTTATTAGAATAGTGTTACTTTAATTTGCTGACAATTTGAATGTAGGCTCCTCTTGATGTTGGGGTCCTAAGCCTTATTAGCGTATAGGAAAATCCGACTCTGCTTGTTTGGTATTTGACGAAGATCTGATAAAGGTATTTGACGTCAATAGCTGATAATGATAATAACTCCTAGTCTTTAATTACAATAATTATCAAAATTAGGTCGGTGTAAGAACTTTGGTAAAGACTTATTGTAACAACAATTTGTTCGCGACCTCGTGTATGGATGCATTAAGTTGGATTTCTTTTTTATTTTGGTAATTTTTCTGTGATAAAAACTAACATACACTATTCCCCATCCTACAAACTACAACTATATATAACTCATTGTTTTATTGTTCTATTGTTGTATTGATGAAAGTGGATTCATCATCGAAAATACATTTGTAAAAGAAAGTGTATTATTTTAGTTAATTCTCGTAATATTTATTACTATCTACGGATGTTATTAATGCTTTAAAAATGTTCAAAAGCATGAATGTGTTAATAATTATTATTTTCATAAGTATTTACTGCCGTTATTATTTGTACCCAATCAAAGCGCACTCATAAAGAAACCCGCACCGACTTGCCATTCTGTAGGAAAGGTGCAGTACCAGGCACCGACGTCACCGCTTTGTTGAAGAGTACATTCGACTCGTGCGACGGCAGTACGTGCGTACCTCGCTTATTGAAAGAGCCACAGGCGTACCTACGTCCTATGTTTTCCCCGTATCGTTGCGTTGCACAGATCCGATAACATGTTACAGTAAATTCAATGCGAAGAATGTAAAACGACAGAATGCAAGCAGATTGCGCATAAAGGATTGCGCTAAGAATTTTGCATCCGAAAGATCCTTTTAGATTTATTTTATGTAATATGAGAAAGGGAAAATAAGAGATTATATTTATATTGCATTTGTCATTTCCGACTTTGCAAATAATGTTTATAATTTTTTTATTTTATTTTAATCGTTTTATCATTAATATGAACACATATTATTGCAAAATTTACTACCGTGCACGCAATATGTTTAAAAAGTAACTCTTTTCTCGGAATAATGTGCTGCAATACTACATTGTAAGTAGTTGGTTGCGGGTAAAGGAACATCATATTTTACGTTTCGCTTAGCAGTGGCTAAGTCTAGCTTATGTTTAATCAATTATAATACAATACATTCGTGTTGTTTTGCCGCAACATTTCAACAATGTTTGCGTATCCTCTTATACTTTGTATAATACTGCATCGAGCGGTATCATGAAATAATGGGTTTATCGTGTCCTTGAGTACAATTGCAGCTAATATCTTGCTTATAATGATGCAATAACTTAAATTATCGCAAGATTAGATCAAAAGAAAGTGCTTGTTGAAGTGTTTTGAGATTTTCATTGGATTAATATCGTCTCTCACATTAAACAAACTCACTTGCTACCTTTAATCGGTGAAGGTTACATTTAAGTCTGCCAATTTCAATTTTAACGAGACTACTTGACGCGCATTTTACTAGATAATGGGTACAGTACCAATATCTAATCAATTGCTGGATTATTAAAGTTATTATTACGTTAACATTTACAGCACTTTTTGTCAGTGGAGCAGTTACGACCAGGCTTTGTGAATTAATAGACTGTAACACTTGATAGATTTTTGCAATAAACGCGTTATTTTGCTTTCGATTTCGACAATATGATTGAAAAGACGCGAAAGTGGGGAATGCTTTCAACTATGAATAATTTAATTGTTGTTGATATAAAATTAAATACAGCAAATAATTTATTTCTACATCTCTACCTTTTATTCTTCTTATTTCACTTCTAAAAAGAATAACTAAATTCAAACGTTAATGAAGACATATTTTTATGGTTATTGTTAATGGATAACTTACGATAGCTCTTCCAATGAACATAACAAAATACTTTTTACTAAAAATGAAGCACTTTGAACGCTTTGAAAATGTAAACGTATTGTTTTATAATCTTTGTTGATATTTTTGTTTGAAATTTTATCACATTGTATTATTCTGTTATAAAACCATAAATGGATGAGGTACGATTAAATTACTATAAATTGAGTTATCAAATTTGATATTAGAGTGTTATTCTGTTTTATATAAGGTCATTCATAAATCCATTTTGTTCTGTTTCAGTTATATGGGGCAAATATTATATTGAATAATATTTATATAAATTGTATATATATATATAAACTATATTGTATCATATATAAACTTTTTTACTTTTTCTTTTAAGCAACTATGTCACGTGTTTGGATATCTAGCCTAGTGAATAATATCAAGGCGTAATGCTATTATATTTTTGCCATTCGAAGAAACATCAATATTCTTTAATTATTATTTAGATAAATAACTGATATTTTCATGTCTAAGTAATGATTTATGTCAACTAATCAACTAGTAATCGTTATTGTTACTTAAAATTTATGTATGCTAGGAATGGTTACAAATAACCATTTGTCGCTTTCATTGTATCTGTGTTATACTAGAAAGTATATAATATTTCGATTACAAATTTTACGTGAATATCGCTTCGTATCTTTAGATTGATATGTTGTGATAAATTATTAAAAGACGGGGACTGTACGGCTTAACAGTATCGATTTTATTATTATGTTGTATGTTTTTAACACCAGATACCGTAAGCTCTCTTTTATTGGGTATTCTATCTGGAATTCCTGGAATTGTTTCCGACTTACAGACATCCCGATCGAAACAGAAAACACTTCCGTGCTGTATACCTAACATGTATTGTAACTAAAAAAACTACCTAACGTACAATATATTTTTATAACATCTGTTGAGGCGTCTTGGCAGTAAAATGACTCAAACTGTGACTGATTTCGAACACGGTGGCTAATCTACAAAAGATTATTTAACCATGGACGAGATATTATAGTACACAAGTGTTAGCATAGACACAGGTGGAATCACTATTTATTTAGTCTCATATCTCGCTAGGACGGATACACGAAATCACCGGAGAGAGATACGGTGTAAAGGTGACATACATTTTTGTAAAGATTTCTCGAATTCACTTTTGAGGGCTCTGCATGAAAAAACGGGGCTGACTTTTTCCAAGCTTGACGCAAAGATAATCTTATTTATCAGGTAATTGAGTGATCAGCTTGTAATGTATTTTGTATTTATGTTTTATTTACGTGGGGGAAATGCCTAGGCATACAAACATACAGGCAGGAACAGGTTTTGTCGGATGTGCAGCGATTAAAACCCCCCGAATTTCTATCTAGGGCGCAAGTTGGCAGGGTCGCGAAAATACTTCCGTTTCGTGACCCCAATAACGCTGGCTACTTTGTCATCCTCGCCTCCGCCACATTTTGGGTCCTTGCTGAAAGCAACAGGCCTTCCGGCTCTTAGCATCGGATCTGGTCTTGGGCCGTATACCACGTTTTCCTAAGATATCTTTATCTTTTATATTGGTTATCTTTGTATATTCATTAGCCTTCCTCCGAGCCAGCGGCCTACGCAATACTGACACTCTTTTTTCCTTGTGCCTCGCGCCTCTTTTAACTTGTTCTCTTGCAAACCCCTTCTTAGATTTATCAACTTATTGTGTGATTGATTGCAGCCGACCTCCGGCGGCTGTTTCGAGGTTCGGGGATGTCCCCATTCTCGGACAGAATC
>DWHO01001557.1:0-15144 GCA_018247575.1 Eurytides lysithous rurik | reverse complement strand
GCAGGATATATTATAGTGCACAAGCGTTTGCGCAGACACAGATGCACTCACTCTTCCTTTTACTCTCATAGCCCGATAGGACGGATAACCGACACGACCGGAGAGAGATAAGGCGTAGAGGCGGTGACATTAAACCGACCTCTTTATAACGACTTCTCTAAGCCACCGCTAGATGGCGTCGACAAGAAGACTTTTTTAATGCCCATCTGACGCACGAATCATCTTACTTTTCATGTCTCTGCTTCTTAGGTCTCTGCCTATGTCATCATTCATAGGCAGAGACCTAAGTAGAATTCATTTATTTAATTTCATTTCATTTCCGAATCACTGTTATATTTCAATGAAAATGAATGCCGTAAAGAGAGATTAAACCGTAAATAAATGTGTAATAAAAGCAGAATTGTAAGGATTCACTGACCGATCAGGAGTACATAGTAAGGACAATCAAAAGCGATAAGTGCACTGAAAACTTTTTTTTTTCCTATAAACTTAATAGACATCTGGCCCGTTGGTGTGTTGGTTAGTGCTCCTGACTGCAAAACCAAAGGTCGTGGGTTCGATTCCCACCCAGGACAATATATCTGTGCGATGAGCATAGGTATTTGTTCTGTGTCTGGGTATTAATTATATATATAAGTATATATTTAAAAATATATAAGTATGTATATCAGTTGTCTGATTACCATAGTACAGGCTGCCTAGTTTGGGATCAGACGGCAGTGTGTAAAATGTCTCATGATATTATTATTGTCTGAAAGATTTATTTGAATAGTAACAAAACATATTTTTAATTATTTGAGACATTAACTTTGCCATATGACAGTAAAGAAGAAACAAAAATTTGGTTTGACATATAAGCATTAGCATCATTTTTTTTAAGTACTATAACTTTGATAAAGTGGAAGGGTTATTTATGGCCCGTAAAATGTACTAAGAGGCTCACTACTTATCCTTTTTAACCCTGCCTACCAAATACAGACGAGACAATTAACATTTTTTCGCTTAATTTCGTTTCGCGTATAAATGTGTAATAATGAGTCGAATAAGATAATTGACTAGCGTTAGTTTTGAAGACAAACAAAAAGAAGCGTAAATTGGTTTTAAGTCAGCTGTTTGCTATGTTTACTTCCAAGATACAAGCTAAATGCTATAAATTTTCTAATTTAAAATAAAACATGTAATACTAACCTCTGCCATCCAGCCGCTAAGCCGCTTACGAACAATTGAGTAATCAAGATCCGAACAAAACTTCAAATATATACCACTATTAGAATTATGTAAAAGGACTTACCTGTTCAGCAAAGTCTCGATCAGGTGCGCCGAATGAGGCAAAGCTTCCACCAGCAGATCTATCGGCAGCTCGGATGCGACGCTCTGCAGCACCCCCGGGCCTAGCCTGGACAAAATGGCGGCCGCCTCCCGGAACTGCCTCCCTTCAGCGAGGAGCAAGACCCTGCGGAGTGCGAGACGGGGGGAGGTGTACGTGTTCTTCTCTCTCTCCCTCTCCCGTCGGATACGCTCTCGGCTTTCGTTCATGTTATCCATTCCAGTTCTAGCAATAGCACTAGCCCATTATACTGTTCGGTCAGCAGAAGGAAGACCTTGGACCTGGAAACAAACATTTTGTTTTGAAAAGAATTGTTTTATTGATATTATTAATGTGAAACGTTGACGACTGTTATGTAACTTATGTATAAGGCAGCTAATCTGGTAAGTCTGAGACATGATATACTATATATATGCCTGAATTACTTCTAAGTACTAAGGTGAGTTTTTATTGACAAGCATCCTAGTGTAGTGGATTAAATGGTGAAGGAATTTGATGTTCTTTTTTCGGCAAAGTCTAGTAAACTAGCAAAAATAACTCCCGGGACAAATATTTGTATGATAATTGTAAAATTGTACGTATGTAAAACTAGACATTTCTTTCTTACTATAAGAGCAGTGTTTTTAAGGAAAAAAGGAAGGGATTTTTTAAATACTCATCGTCATCGTCACTCAGGGATGAACATATTCCTCTCCACTCCGGTCGTGTCGGTTTTCCATCCCATCGGACTGTGAGAATGAAGGAAGAGTGAGTGCACCGCAGTATGCGCAAACGCCCAAGCGTTTGCGCATACTGCGGTGCACTCACTATATTCTGCGCAGTTAGATGATCTCTTGTAAATTGACCGCCTTCACCAATATCAGTCGAGCAGGACATATTGTAAGCCAACTCCTATTCGTACCAGTTAGATTGCTAAACACAAATATAACCACTCTCACCAATTGAAGACCTCGTTTCTTATCGGAAGTTAGTTAACAAATTGGAGCACTCATTTCCTATGTCATTAACAGAAGCTAATAGAATGTGAGAAGTTACGAAATAAGTGTAATAACTATATAAAAAATGGCCCATCGTAAATGTCAGTTACGTAAAATATCAATTGCGATGCGTTAACCAAAGCAAACTGATGCCGACGATTACTTGCAGGTAAATATTGCGTAACACCTGTTGACGGTGAACGGACGAAACTTAAGAAGTAAAAGTTGTAGAAAACTCCCGCTAAATGTCACGACGAGATACACAGACAACACCCGGTAAAGTCCCAAAAATTTCATATAGCAAATATTGATATCAAATTAAACGAAACTACTTATGTTTAAATAAGTCTCTACAAGCACTTTTCGAATCGTCCGTATTTAATTTTACTAACTACCACCGGCTATGAATGCAGTTCTGTTAAGAAATGCAAAGATCAATTTCTCTTTCAAATACATTACAATGTATTAGACACCGACACGATGCAAGAGCTATATATCAATGAAACTAAAAACTGACTTAATTCAATGCATTTGGTCCAACAGAAGCCTTCAATAGTATAATAACCTTTATGCAACCAATTATTTAGTCCATATGAAGTACTATAGGTAGTATTAAATAGTCATAATATGCGTAAGATGTTACGGGAATGTTATATTGATAACCAAAACTGTAAGCTTAGATTAAAACATCAAATAATTATAACCCAACACATTTACTAATGTTATCAATTGTCTTAATGACACACAACAAATTTAATTATAATAATTCATTATTGCACAACACATGCCATTTACATTACATTCAATATAATTAAAATGATCACATGCACCTTTTTAGGCATAGCAATTTGAGGAGAGAGGCATGCATTTATTTATTTCCATTTATCATATAATGTCAAATCCAAATTCTAATCTAATATAAAAAAAACTTAAAAATAATAATAATTTATGTTATATCATTTACCCTTACAATTTTCATGTTGTATTTATGTCGAAAAAATAAAAGTAATCACTTCATCGCGTAAATAAAACAGAACCTTCATTGTTGTCATTCTACAAGTTTCTTGCCACTTTAACTGCTATAATTTTAGTAAAAGACACACCGATAATCGTCTTCCATGAAATCGTGCAAAATTAACGATCCAAAACAGTTTACGACGCTGCTGAGCTGCGACCACAACACATTTTGCGATACCGGGACGACATGGGAACATTCTGCCATAAGTGCCATTGACGACGTAAAATAAATTGCTCAAAAACCGCATCTGTATCAAGGTAACAGAATAACGTTACACGTTTGTTACATACCCAGCGCATAGGATACTTGCTGAGTAGAAGTTCAGCGTTGCATTTCTTTTATATATTTTAAGTACTTTTGTTTTTTTTTAAACCATTGGCTGTGGCTCTCGTAATTGGCGCAGTCGGTAGGATACTTCGAAGCAGCTCACTTTATACGTCCAGGCTCCACGCATCCATATCCAGAACCTACGAGCACGCAGCCGAGGAAGCACTCAACAACCAGTGCAGTGAAAAAACCAAAAGTACTTAAAATATTTTATTGTATAGATTTACAATAGAATGATTAAAACTAATTACTTATGATAAATGTCTAAGTCCGGTCGATGTGAGTACCGAGTCTAGAATAACGTTATATGGTATTTAATATAAAGTTATACATTCCGCCATGACGTCAATGCTGACAAGAAGTTGATCGTCGTTCGGTTGATCAATAAAAAAAATGCAACGCTGCACTTCTACTCAGCAAGTATCCTATGCGCTGGGTATGTAACACGTTGAAAAGCAGTAATGATGTCTACGCATTCGATGATCAAATTTAAGAGTTTAGTAATGTATGGTGATATAAGTAGGAACAAACCGATTTGAGTTACTATTTAGTGTAATATACAAGTCAACTCCGTTGATGATTAGCATTAGATTAACCAATGATAGTAGTTATGTAATGATATGATGATAATCAAGCCGTCTGTTTGCAACGTATAATCAGTGTTATAAGAATTCGCAATGCTCGTTAAAACAATCGTTTCTCGTTACATATCACTCTCAAATGCTCCACTATTAGATTGAAAAAATGTATGCGCTTTTTAGTAACAAATGTTCATAAGCGGTGATATCATATTATCATTAATTTTCGTTGATATCGCATCACACGCGCATCAGGCGCATCGATTTCGACCACTAGGCGAATTTAATTCGTATAAATTAAAGTCATCACCATGGCCGATGAAAGATGCGCCATAACTGCCGCGTGATTTGAACTTTGAAACAACCGTTACCAATCAAATCTAACCGGTAGAAGGAAACTGTCATCGGTTTTTGCCCCGACATTGTCGGACGTCATTTCTCGTAATGACCACTCAAAACCATTGTTGCCGTATCAACCCAAGTTATAAGCGAAAGCGATTTGATAATGGTATTCCGATATGTTTCTGAAATTTCGTTACGCTGTCAGCACAGTGCCACTCAATTTATTGAATCACTGGATCACTTTATCCCCCGTTGGTGTAGCGGTTAATGCCCCTGACTACAAAGCTGAAAGTCTTGGGTTAGATTCCCATCCTGGACAAAATCTTTGTGCCCTGAACAGAAGTATTTGTTCTGTGTCTTGGAGTTTTCTATTTATATATATATATATATATATATATTTTTTACGAATTATTTATTTTTAAATTTGAGCGAAAAATTAAGGTTTATAAATTTTACTCCTTATACATATATATATATACATAGATAACAACAAGTAACGACGAGTTTTGATGACCGTTTGGCGCAGATACTAAGCTATTGGCTTCGGCGTCGCAGGTCGTGGGTTCGATTCGCACACGGGGCAAATATTTGTACGAACTACAGATATTTGTTTCGGATCTGGGTGTTTATCCGCGTAAAATTTATGTATGTAAAAAACGCCCTTATAACACAAGATATTTCTATCTCACAATAGGGACAGCGTTTTCCAATAAACAAAGTAACTAATTGACTAATACAGCATCATTTCTATTCTAATACTACAAGGAACAAACAAATTGAGTTCTTACACACCATTTTATCAGTAATTCCTCTTTACTGAGGCTATTTCTTTTTCTTATCGTTTTCATTATCATAACAAAGATGTTTGCAACAATATTCATCAGCCACGTATCACGCGACTGAAAGCTTTGATATGAGTCACGCCCACACTATCCAGTATCACCATCCAGTCTACCCGTTCGTCGTTCCAGATTGAAAATTTAGTTCGACATTGTGTAGATAAAAGTGAACAGCTGTTTCGGTCAGTATAAATGTTCGTTGCAATATTCTTCTTCATCGCTAATGCAAGTCTAGTACTACCAGTGGCGGCACTACCATACAAGCCCAAAAGCCCGGCTTGCCTTACTAAGGAGTAAAATTTATAAACCTTAATTTTTCGCTCAAATTTAGGGCAAGTCGGGCTTTTGGGCTTGTGTGGGTAGTACCGCCACTGACTAATACTATTATGTTTTTAGATAGTTACACATTTTCTTTTTACTTCTGTATATCGTCACACAGATAAGGAAAGATGTCGTTTTGTGGAAGCACCCACGAATACTGTCAAACGATTATCTATGATCGATTATAGTCATCAGGGATCTGCATTTTTGTGGGATTAATTTGTCTACATGAAGCACTTCTACAACCAAGAGTAATAACTACCCGTTAGATGACCCGTTCGGCGCAGTTGCTAAACTATTGGCTTCAGCGTCGCCGGTCGCGGGTTCGATTCCCACCCGGGATAAATATTTGTATGAACTGAAGATGATTGTTCCGGATCTGGGCGTTCGTGTGAAATTTACGTTTGTAAAACGCCCTTATAACATAAGATGCTTATAAACAACGTTTTTGAAAAGAAAAAAATATGATAAATGCTATTATAAAAAAGCTTTATTTAAATATTTGACATTGTGCTGCGTGCATCAGGTTGATTTAGATGCTCTATTAACGGTAGAGTAGTTTAGATCCGCACACACACACTCGAAACCACGGTTCACGATGCTCTACCCTTGGTGACAGATAGAAATTAATGAAACACAACAAACTATCCCCTTGAGGTGGTCACGACCCTCAACATTGAGGAAACCGACGCGAAGAGAGAGTAGTTTATTATGCTCTATTTTAGTACCCAATAATTACGTTGGTATCACTGCTCTTTACATCGTAACACAGTTATGTTGACGTAGTGCTGCTTGACAGTAGTATACCATCCCAGCTGGACTGTGAAAGAGTGAGAGAGAGAGAGTGTTACTTTACAAAATTACTTGTACAATACTTTGCATTCATTTGAGTGCAATTATACTGCATCGTATGATCAATATTTACGAATACAAACACTTCTCGAAATCAATCAATGGAAACACACACGCAGCCCGACTTTCCTCTGGAAAACGATCCGCCGTCTCGCAACGTGTAACGGGCACACTACACACGGACGGCCGGGCGAGCGGGCGTTTCCCCGCTAAATAACACATTATTCGTCGGCAGTGAGTCATGGAGCGGTGCGATAGCTATCTGCAGCCACCAAGCACAGTAACCTCCGCATAGCCCCGCTGAAGCTTGTTGTGTGTTATCTGATGCGCGCCGTCAGTCGACGAAGATGACAAACGGACACACTGTTGCCACGGCACGCGAGCAAGTACCGTCGTCACATTGAAAACTATGACATCGTTTTACATAGAAATATTTTTTAACAGTCATAAAAAAGGGGGTTCTCAATTCTACGATTCTTTTACATTGTCTTTTTTTGGTTTTTGTCTTTTCTTTTTTTTTTAAACGCTACCCCTATTGTAAGATAGAAATATCTTGCGTTATAAGGGCGTTTTACAAACATAGATTTTACACGGACAAATGCCCAGATCCGAGACAAATATTTCTAGTATGTACAATTATTTGCCCCGGGTGGGAATCAAACCCACGACCTGCGATGCCGAAGCCAATAGCTTAGCGTCTGCGCCAAACGGTTATCAGAAAGGAAAGGATTTATTGATCCTGCATGAATTTCATTGTTCGCCATAAAATCGAGTATTAACGTATGTTTAGGAAGTTCACTCCCTAATCTATGATTCCAAATGATTCTAATTCATTTGAAATTGTTGGTCATTTTAGTTATAAAAAATATTGACAAACACTCACATACCCGCCAGAGATCACATAAAAAGTAGTGTTTTGCTTCCTTACAATCTATCTGCTTGCAGTTAAAACAAAATTTATTGACAGTTAAAATTGAGTACTTCGCTGATTTTGGATGTAACACTTTTGTTTTCTTTTATTATCTCTCAAACGAGTAATAGAAAGTCGCCATCCTTCACGCCGGTATGTGTCATCATGTGGCAGCAATGCAAAATGCAACCGGGCCGGTTGCGTCGGCATATTTGCTTACTTACCCTGTCGCCTACTGACAGGGTTGTCTGCGGTGACGCGATAACAATTCAACGACTTTGACTTCTAGCAATAAAGCATTTAAAGTGCACATATAACTTCTCCTTAAGTTTCGCACTCTCAAGTTGCGACAGTTGAAAAGTGAACTCAAAATGATGCTGGTTAAAAGAAGCACAAGGAAGCTTCTTCTTGTTTTAATCACTCGTAATTCTAGTTTACTTTAATATAGTGATTGTTCAGCATACTAATATGACATGATCGAAATTAACTTTTCAATTTATCAAGATTAAATATTTGTTTATATATCTTTATGTATTTCAGCAATTGTTAAACATACAACTTTTTGTCGATATATTTTAACAGAAATAGTTATATATACAAATAGGTTACGTTGTTAGTTTTTACATAAATAAAAGAAAACGACGTATTGTCACTAAGAAGCCATTTATTTATGTGTCGACATTAATGGTTCTAAAAAGAAAATAAATAAGAAAAAACGTGCTAAATTATATTTGCAGTATTATATTACCAACTACACGAATAAGATTCGAAAGTGATTACGGATGTTTGACGTTTGGATTAACCGAGAAGTACAGACTTTAACTGAGTGCAGTCGAGAGTGTTAGAGTGGCTGGCGGCGGTGTAAAGTACGCTTGAGGTCGTCATGTCTCATATACCGATCAGACGTCAAGTTTATATACATCACTGTGATACATCACTTGACGCTTCGATATAAAACAGTGGATCCGAAGTTCGAAATAGTGGGTCAAAGTTATAAAGTTACTTTACGAAAGTATATTAACGTTACGGATCGAATTATCAATTTAATTTTTCAAAAAATGAACTTCATACATATATTTTTAACTGATGTGTCAGAAGTCTATTTATTAACTTTAAATCTTCTTTTTAAAGTCTCACACGCAGATTTGTAACCACATATTTGTGTGGACCACAAATATTTTTGTCCCGTGTATGAGAATCTAAGCCATAACACGGCGTGTAAGTCGAAGAAGTTAGCTAAAGTTATCGGGGGTTAGTTGGACATAAAAATTGCAAGTTTCAAAAAAAAGTACGCAGTTTTAAATTATTTTAGTTCAAAACTTGCTCTGCGCTTCGCGCGTCCCCCAGAGGTATATGATGGTTTATCGATGATATTATTTATATAATATATTTCTAGTAATTGCGCCGGTTTTTTCCCTTTAATTTTCCCTTCAAACCGAAACACGGCAATTACATCGCAGTGGTACCCTAACCGGACTCCACAAAAGATTTCTAATATAAGCAAAACAGAAATTTAAATTTATAAAGAACGAATTAGGTCTCATAAATGTAATCATATTATCGATTTTTTAATTTTTTTAAATTCTTCATCAATATTTTTTAACACTGGCCACTATAACGCACCACACCGAGCAGTCGATATGTTAAAAAAAAACCTTAAAATACCATCATTGCCGAACAAGATTGCTTTTAGTGTTTGATACAACTTTCCTAACATTCAAATCTGGTACTCAAAGTTTGTTTTATTAGGAGCTGACTCAATAAACGGGAAGAACAATGATCTATTTGAATATACAGAACGGAACACTTGTTGCACGATTGTTTCGGACGATTTCGATTAATGCGAAACACGTATTGATATAAAACTATCTATCGAGATCTATTGAAATGCATTAAGTAATTAAAACGACTGCCAATTATTTAATTACAAATAATAATAACTAATAATATCCATTACAATTTCGAGGGCTACGCTTGACGAATGAAAAAAAAATAACCCATTCACTTACCGAATTTGAACTTAATACAACCTCTACACAAACTGGATCGCGGCACTACCATTTCGCGGTTAGGCAGAGGTGGGAAATTTAAAATTTAAATGGAATACAAAATTAGGCAATTCAACTTCAGTCGGTCGGTGTTCATTAATAAATTAAAGAAAGTGGCGTGACATTAATTGGAGCGTATTCAAATGCCCACACACCGTTATCCTTCCTAAGTTAGAGTTCGGTGATGAAAGAAATTCACTGCGAGAAAATTCGTACGCATGGAAGACGGCGTAGTAAAATGCTTTATACATTCGAATACAGCCTGATCAAACTAGATAGATAGATACTATGGTAAACATACGACTGATATTGATTCTTATGTATGTATTTTAAATGCATGCGTATAAAGATAGTTAGCACCCAGTCACAAACACCAAAACAAAAACTTCTGCTTGTCGCAAAAATATTTTGATCCTGAGTGGGAATCGAATGTAATACAATAATAAAAAACCCGCTTCCGCTAAAAAATATTAGATAAGTCGAAAAATTTTAAATTTTTTTGATTGAAATTTTTTTTATTGATTCGATCAGTGATTTTTTTTTGCGATAACTAAAAGTAACTACATGTCATTTTGAACTGACATCCTATGTTTTTGTATCTGATTTTCTTGATGATTGAACCCATATTTGTATTTGTATTTAGATTTTTTATCCAATTTGTAACTTTAGCGTTTATTTAAATAACTTTTTAATAACGTGTTATATTAAATTTGCATACCTTCCTTGGTTAATACAAGAGTAATGTATATCCTTATTGTGAGCGACTGCACTAATAACCTTATCTAGCAAATAAATATATTGAAATGAACATTGGTGTTTAGAAATTACGGCTAAATGTTTTGGTACCATGCCAAGTGAACAGTCTTGCTATTTAAAGTTAGGTTTATTCTCATGTTTTATGTTGTTATAAAATTTAACTTTTTAAAAGTGCTCATCTTGGGGCAGTGTGAGATTTGGGATCCTAGCAATATAGTTCGAGTTAACCTTACCGTTATAACTACTTGAGGCCTCTATTATTTTTGTTAAACTTGTTTTGTTCCAATACCTGCAGTTACTTGCAATCGTATGACGTTGGAGAGACTTGCCAGGATTTTGAACTTCCCTTTTAAGATTAGTGTGTCTTTATCATTTCTATCAATATCTGTACTGGCTGAAACGAAGCAACAACTGAATGATGTATAAGTAAAATCTAAGTTCACATTATAAATACCTTGCCTTTCTATTTCGCATATGTAAATAGACATGAGACTTAACTACAAAACAAAATTCTCCGCGTCCCCAAGTTTTAGATACCAATTAATGCATACATTGCAGGCAAATTCAAGAGAATATCTCCTATCAATTTATAATATATTGCCTATTATAATACGCAAGGTTGTGGCCCATTGAAACATTGTGTGTTAGGATCGCTACATTTTATCAATGCATCTCCTATGAAAGCGATCTGATCTCGCTGCGTTTAGTTCGTTATCTATTTAGGCTAGGACGCCGTTGGCAAATGACATTTACTCCTGAATAGACCAATTAACTATTCACTTTCGAACTGTTCCAGACGAGAACGAGGTTTATCCAACGCCCCATGTTGGTTATTTCTGTTGCCAGACGTTGTAAGATATCATCGTAACGAAAAACATCGTTTACTATATTGCTTGATAAATGGATCATTAATAAATAAACGAGAAACTGTATCAAAATGTATATGTAGTTAATACATTGTGCATGTTCATACTATTACCTTTTTTATTCTACTGTGTTATTTCTTCAAAAGTATTACAATTTCAAGTCTCTATTATATTACAGGTTTAAATTAAAATAATTCTTTCTTTCAATGAAGAATAACGCCGTATGATTTTTTTTCTTCCTTAAGAAGTAATAAAAGTTATAAAATTTACTGATGGCATTTACTGATGGTGAATGTAAAAAAAAGTATTACTCTATATTATATTTAATAATAAACTAATTATACATACATATGTCATAGATGTTATAATAAGAATGTATAGATATGTATTAATTGAATTTATATGTACGAGTAAGGCGTTAAAATTTTAACTTAAATTTTTAAAATATAAAAGGAATTGATGTTTGCACTTATCTTTTACTATACACTATTTCTTTAATCTCCGCTGTAACCTACCAAACTTCAATCCGAAATAAACAAACTAAAACGGATTTAATCGGTTTTCCCGCCGAAACGCCTTGTCAATATTAAAATCTCAATCAGAATACGTCAAACCCAAACATCAAAGGAGGCCTCTTAATGATTCATCTTGAGGTTAATGTATTTGCATATTCAACGCTAAACCGTTAACGTCGTCAAACATCTGTGATTCAGAAATTAAATACACAACTTACGCTTCTGCGCTTATTTAACAAATCCCCGACGTTCGCGTCGTGTCAATATTAGTTTGTTTGTAAATGTATTTGTTACCTCTTCACTTTGAATGGATTTGAAATTGGAAGTCGGATGTGCTACTGTTACCTCAACTCTGATAACTTGCTCCTAGGTGAAAAACTTGACCTTCGGGGATGTAAGTCATTATTAAGGAATGTTTACGGTGGTAGAGCCACGCAGCTATTCCCGCTGCTGAATGGGCCGGCGGCTCAAACCGGATTAGTAACCCAGCCTCACAAAAAATCGGCGCAAAGTGGAAGTGTTTTTGCTTCCGCGTTTCGTCGGTGAGTGAGGTGGCCCGGGCCCATCCGCTTCCCTGCACTTCCTCCCTCTCTCACTACCCTTCCTGCCTCTACCTCCATACCCTCTACCCATCCGCTCTCTCTCCCCTCATCCCTCCCCTTCACTTCTTCCTTCCTCTTCCAAAAATTCCACCTTAAAGGCTGGCAACGCATTTGCAAGTTCTATAATGCTTCAAATGTCCATAGGCGGCGGTAATTACTTACCATCAGACAAGCCGCTTGATCGTTTGTCAGCCTTATCCATAAAAAATAAATAAAAACAGTAACGTTTTACGTATGACTCGTTACTCTGCCTCTAAAGATTTGTGCACAAGCACTGCTGTGTTACGGTTAAAAGAGAAATGTTAAAGGATTTTGGAGCCACGCAGCTTCTTCTGCTGAATGGACCGGCTCGAACCGGATACGTACCACGACCTCACAGAACATCGGAGTAAATTGGAAGTGTTTTAGCTTCCGCGTCCGGTAACTGAAGTGGCCGGTGGCCCATTCCTTTTCCTCTCCTTCTCTCCTAAAAGTTCTCACCCTAAAGACTAGCAATGCATTTGCATGTTCTTCATTGTTGCAAATGTCCATGGGCGGCGGTGATCGCTTACTAACAGGTAAGCTCCTTGCTCGTTTGTCTCAAATGAAGTTTTTTAGAGAAAAAGAAATGTTGCTAGCGTAAATACTGGACACAGAGATACCATTTTATGTCACTAGCTAACAAGAAAGCGCAGTGTCAAGTGCGTGATAATATGCCGCTATAGATAAGTGTGTTGCTTACCATCCAGCACGCTTTGAATCCGTCACTTTCTATCCCAACAAATCGTAACTCTCAGCTTACGTATCGAGTTCAATTCTCTCCTCCAGACCTATTTGGCACGCCTTAAGAGAAATCCGCTCCGCTCATTGTTTTTTGCGTTCGTCACTAATCCGCTTTCGGAACCTATTTATTGCTATGCCCGCAAATTCGCAGCGGCGGCAAAAAACGACGCGCCTGAACTGATTTAAACCTAATATAACCGGACACTTGCATTCGCCACGGGCACTGGGCGGTTAAGTGCTTCCACTGTAGTCTATTTATCGATTTTTTTATTAGAGCGAGTGGCTAAAGATAACCGATATCGAGTTATTGCCACAACTTTGCATAAGTACATCAATAAATCCTGTGGGGTCGTAATAAAATTGCTGGCTTTTGAACAAGTAATTTCCCCTTTACAGTTCCACTTTTGTATTTTTCAGAAGTAAACACACGCACCAATTTGTGCTACAGTACGACTGATTCGGTTTGTTGGCAGATGATGTCAATTAAAAGACAGGATAGCTAGAAAACTAGGGACTAAGCTGGGCACTTCCCCCGGTCATACGCAGAAGCGTACGCCCGGGGTTTTTTTCTTATTTGGCGACAAATGATCCATAATAAACTATTCTCTTATAGTGTTACCGACTCTCAACATTGAGGAACCCGACGCGAAGAGAGAGAGAGTTAGCTCAAATCACTGAATCAAGTGTGTCGCTTGCCATCGGACACATACATGCTTTTAAGCCAAAATAAGGAAATAAAAAAAATATCACGACAGTAAATTGCTCTGAATATCTGTAGATAACACGCGGAGTATTACTCATTGATAATATATAGACCATGTTATGTAACTGGGTGACATAATACTATACATGATAATTACTGGATAAACTGCCTCCGTGACCTAGAGGTATAGGCCCGCGATTGACAAAATTGAGGCCATGGGTTCGAATCCCGCGTAGAGCAATGACTTGTTGCTTGGTTTTTTTAGTAGGGTTAGGGCGAGCTGATCACCCGATTATGTGAAATCTTACTTTCATGATCCATGCATCTGAATGGACATGTTGAAAGTCGGTTCCGGCTTCTTGTCGGCTGATCTCTTGTATACTGGCCATTGTGGTCGATAGCGGTCAGCATGACATTATTATTATTATTATTACTCAATTATAATAATAATGTCCTTTTACAGAATAGCCCAGTAATTATTCTAAAAACATTGCCATTTAAACCAAACCGAAATAGTGATTGCAGACGACTCGAATTGATGAAAGGCGGAATTTGCAAAGAGATCAAACTCAGAGATTTAGTTTTAACAAACTAAACAAATATACGATTCCGTATACATTCCAATCAATTGCGAAACTTGTTAAAGTAAATTCTCGAATGACATATGAATCCTTCTTATCTCTGTATCTAGTATCGGATTAGGTCTTCAAGATTTCGTAAATAACATTTAAATTAAGTTTTATTTGAGTTATTCCGTTTGAAATTTCCGATGAGTTCGATACGCGTGGGATTTCTTAGAAGTTATAATATTTGTGGACTTTTTGTAGCTACAGGAATCTTTGAGACGTAAAACAAACGAACAACAAAGGGACAAATCCTGTTGGATTATGTAAATCTAGAATCTGGAATTTTGTATTTGTCTCTTATTATGTACAGTCGAGTTCAAAGATACAACTGATTTATTATATTTCATATGTATGTATTATACAGAAAATACTGATATAACTATTGAAATAAATTTAAGTCATAATCTGTTATGGCGCTAAAGAAAAAAAGCGGTAACATAGTGTTTTCCACTTTTCAGGGCGGGACAAATACAGAAAAGTACCCGGTAAAGTTGTGAGGACAGATTCTTTAAGGTAACTTTGAAAAAGAGTCCGAGTAAGGGTAAGTATTCGGTTAGACAAATTTATCCGGCAAAGGAGCTCGAACTGGATAAGTACCACGACCTCACAGGAAATCGGCGTAAAGTAGAAATGTTTTTTCGACCGGCGAGTAAGGTGGCCGATGGCCCATCCCCGTCCCTCCCCTTCCTCCCTCTATCACTCCCCGCCCGACCTCCCCCCAGTCGCTTTTACACCTCTCCCCGCCCCCGCGCCCGGCAGCAAGGTCGGATTCCGG
>DWHO01001556.1:0-15146 GCA_018247575.1 Eurytides lysithous rurik | reverse complement strand
TGTTTATCAGTTGTCTGATTGCCATAGTACAGGCTCTGCCTAGTTTGGGATCAGATGGCAATGTGTGAGATGTCCCACGATATTATTATTATTATATTATTAATTCCAAACTTATTCACTATGAGTCAATTTTTTCTGTAAGTTAGACAAAAAATTTACTTTAGAATACAGATTTGGTATCACTAATGTATTGTTCAAAGGGTTTGTTAAATAAATGATGACCTGTTTGGCGCAATTGCTAAAGTAAGGTATTAGCTTCGGTGTATCAAGTCGTGGGATTATTATATTCCCACCCGAAACGATATAGCCTATATATAAAACTCTTTTATAATACAAGATATTAGTAACTTAAAATAGGTGCTACGTTTTTAATAAAGGAAAAAAAAGGAATTAAATGTTCTTAATTAATACGTAAGTTTAACTCAAAGGAACACCTAATTCCTTTTAAGACTTCTGCGATCTTAGACTTTATTTTATACTATTTCCTTGGATCGCCATCAAATTATCCTAAATGATTTACATTTACTGGAGAATCGTGAAACCAACATAATATCTATAAAAATGTTAGAGATATATTCGAATACATTCATTTAAAGCAAAAAATGGATGAACGTTTACATTAAAATGAGAATAGAATTTCATTTAAACATTTTTTTTATTAGATATTTGTTACGCGACATATCTTTAACTTGTGGCCGAAATTTAGCTAATTTGATAGTAACGTTGATTCACACGACAAAGACTCGACCTAAGACACTCTGAATTCGTGTCCAATTTAGACTCGACTGCATGTAAAGATTTTTTATTATTTGGTGTGATCTTTCGCCGTCAATATTGACATTATGGTAACATAAGCTCTGGCGTATAGTACTCGTAACTATCGGAAATATATCATCATAAAGAAAACTGAAGAAGCCGTTGACATTAATTAGAAAAGTGTTTCATAGAATATAAAAGTGGGGAAAGTTGATGTGGATGCACAACATTTTCTTCAAATAATGAATTTCGGAGCGGCAGATATTTTAGAGATAGATTTTAGAGATATGATCTGTGTAAATTGCAGCGACACAGAAGCCAGATCGGTGGACCGAATTCCTTCTATTGAAAAAATATATAAATGCTAATTTAATCCATACTAACCATTATTAATCCATATAAATAATACATTTTAGTACATTTTATTTAGGTCATTCAGCTATGAGACATACACGAGCTAGACATACGAGTTAATTTGTAAAGTATATCGTAAATAAGGTAACCGCTCTAATTTTTAATGTTTGATAACATGTAAACTCTCGGGTTTGCTAATGTTCCTTCATCGGTACCCTTGGCTAGTAAGCTTTCGTTTACAATCAGACAGGTCTATAAACACTTAAAAGAAAAGTTTTCCTATACGCACTGTTTACGTATATGTCATATCATTTTAATTTCCTACTATTCATTAGTTGCCAAACAATTTGTTTTTAAAAATGAAACAAGTGATACTTAAAAGAATTTTGAAATAAAAGCGCTATATATTATCTTAATAATTAATGATTTCGAATTCATTCGAAGCAATAGACTTATTTTTACTCAGACTTATTTTATTAACCAATTATTTATC
Source organism: Eurytides lysithous rurik (assembly GCA_018247575.1). Taxonomy (NCBI): domain Eukaryota; kingdom Metazoa; phylum Arthropoda; class Insecta; order Lepidoptera; family Papilionidae; genus Eurytides; species Eurytides lysithous. The sequence continues at coordinate 13,543 of DWHO01001556.1, read as the reverse complement.
TAAACAGATTCGAAGAAAGCAATTACTCAAAGGCAAACAACTGGATGAACTACGGCGCAATTAATTTACACAAGGAGGGAGTAAACATTCAACAGAAACCTTCTTAGAAAATAAGAATAAAATTAGAATATACAAGTTTATTAATTATAACTAAATCAATTATTATGAACGGTGTACATAACCATAATCAAAAGTCAAGCTTCTATGTCTATCAAGAGATCTTTTTAATTAAACAACTATGCCTTCTTTACATGAGCAGTTAGAAGAATAGCGGACGGTTCCACTATTGGTAAGTGGTTACATTCGCGTTTAACCTTCTAACTAACTATGGGATTACACGCTCCGCCGACATTTTAAAATAGTAGTTATCAGTCTCACTTTACATTAGCGTTTAAATGCGGCTGCTAAGATAAAAAGTTTATGTTAATCTCAGTACAAATCGTACAGATATTGAGGTAAAGTTTTATTTTATTAATTTTTTATTAACTTCGTCGTAAAATCGTAGTGATCCCTTACTTCGTTGTTGTATGAAAGATTATAATGCTGTCCTGAAATATTTCTCCCACGACAGCTAATCCATAATTGAATCAACCAACTCCGTGGAAGACATTATGGTGCAATGTTTGCACGGATACTTTATTAACTTTTTCTTTACTTTAAGAGCCGGATAGAGGGAGAAATAAGGCTGCACCTGACGGTGGAGACATTAAACGGACCTCTTAGTGTTGTCTACTCCAAGCCACCGCTAGATAACCTAAAAAGATTGGCCACATTTTCATCGACTCTTTCGATTCCTATCCAACGCATTGATCATTTTACTTACAAAGCAATCGGACAATTACCCTATAATATCCTAACTGAAGTTATTAATATGCATAAAACAATAACATTTTGGATTTATATACCATAAACTTATACCAAAAATCCACAGAAGTACTTAAAAAAGGTTATAATTTGTCAGCCCATCATTGACTTCAAATTATGTAAGTATTTTTTGCATGCCTTTTACAAATTCGTCACTACTTTTTATAACAATGTCTTCCCGACCGATTCCGGCCACGGTGGCCGATCTACAAGAGATCAGCCAAGTGGGCAGGATATATTATACCTGCCCACGCATTTGCGCAAATACTGGTGCAGTCACACTACCTTTTACTCTCATAGCCCGATGGGACGGATAACCGACACGACCGAAGAGAGATCAGGCGCAGAGGCGGTGACCTTAAACTGACTTCTCCAAGCCACCGCTAGATGGCATTGATAAAAAGCCGGGACCGACTTTTTACATTCCCTTCCTTCCTTCCGCATGGATCATCTTACTTTTCACGCAATCGGATGATCAACCCGTAATGCCCTAACTAAACTAAGAACAACAACACAAAGTGACTGCCCTCCACGGGATTCGAACCCAGGACCTCCGATTTGTAAAGCGCGGCCTGTACCACTAGGTTACGGAGGCAGTCAAAAACTTTTTATAATATCCACGAATTATCTATGTGATTTATTGTGACTAACGTTAAATTTCACTACTCTTAACGAGGCTAAAAAATTGAAAAAACAACAAAAATTATAGTAAAATTTATGATAACAATATTTTTCTAACAACAACAACAACAATCTTCATATTTGAGTTATTTCAAGTGCACAGAGAACTTTTAAGCAAGAATTTGTTGTACAAATACTAAAGGAAATTCTATTTTCTGATTTACATACGTCCACATGCTAATGCCAGTCTCTTTTATATTGACTTTTGACTTGATGATATAATGAGAAACTAACTTGAAACGGAAATGGCCAAAAAGTATTACTGGTATTGAGTCTCAAACCTTGTCGGTTCCTTAAAATATTATTAATATTAGGTCATATTTATGGACCATATCCAATATGGACCATAAACTTTTACTCATTAGTAAATATTGAAAATTGTTTGTATTTTTTAATTTACAACGTAAGTATCTGGTAAAACATTTTCATAGTATTTAGAATTTAATTATATTGAAAATGACACAAAAGCTAGGCAAAGCCTTTATAGTATAGCTATTTACCCTCTAGGGTTTGCAACATTTTCTATTTATATTTATTTCTCTTTTAACAGATCCCTAAGTCATATCGGTCCAAAAATATCTCTCCATGGCAATAGCCAATTACATTTATCAGTAGTGAAAGAAAATGTCAGAAAAAGTAGGCGGCGGTGGTGTCGATGTCACCAAATTACAGGCAATTTAGAACTTAATCTGTAATCAGACAATGATTGAACTTAATGATGAGTGAAAATAAGAATAAGAAACAATGAAAAACACTAATATTTTCTAAAGAACTGGTTTTGAGATTGGTAAATATTTGCTAAGAGTAAAAAATAAGTGGTAGAACTCTCTTGCAAGGCCCAACTTGGGTAATATCATATTTCCGTTTGCTACTGCCAAGTTATAATCACAGGCACGACTAATTTCCGGTTATTTAGAAGTTTATTTACACAGTAGTTATGTTGTATTGAGATACTATTCTTACTACTACTACTACTTCGTATCTCGAAGAAAACCAATCAGTTTTAACAATTTACTTAGGTTGCTTATCGTTTGACGGACGACTTGATTGTCTAGTCACGTCAAAGTAAATACAAACCGGAACTAAATAACTCCTATATAATACTTTTTTTTATTTGACAACTACAATGAATTCTATTCGATTTCTATTAGATATCGCTTTAAAGCTTATCCTTTTGGAATATTCTTGACATTTTTTGTTTCAAATTTTACATTAATGAACAATTTGAAAGTATCCATTTGGCTTGGTTTCAAACCAACTTCCATTAGGCGTTGTCGTTATAAGCCTCAGAGGGAGCAATTAACACAAACGACCATGAGATCTAATGACACTGAAATGAATTGTGAGTTTGTGTTAGCGTTTAACGCAAAATTCATTAAATTCCATTCCAAGGATGTGTAAACATTAACTTCAGGGGAACACTATGACCCCCATATGTTGACTTCTTTTTCTAATTTATCTCGACTTCTATGCAATAGTGGAAATAATAAAATCAATTGATAATAATCGTTATCACTAATGCGCGCAACCTCGGCAGTCACATATACGTATACTTTTTTGAAATAATATGAAATTGGCTAGATATAGAATTTGCTAGATTTGAAAGTATGTCATAAATTGCCGTAACATCAAAAGGTCCCAAATAGTGTATACAAGCAAAAACCAGAGATTATGTAGGTAAATAAATAGAAAAAGGTTTCTGATTAATATTTTGGTTGTTTGCAAATTTTTTCAACTAATCCCTAGTGAGAACTGCTTCGGAATGCAATGATCAGGTATCGCCGTCCGTCTACGTCTTTTAGACTAGAATGTTACCTCACAATGTTTTATGACAAAGACAATACTTTTGACATCGGGATTTTAAGAACTCGACCTGAGTTCTCAAAATCCCGGTGTACTTTTGTATTAAATTTTTTAAGTCGAATACATAAAAAGTATTAAATTGGAAGCAAGCGCGGGACCATAAGATGCTATGGTATAATATTATTACTAAATAATCAAAATCGAGTTCGCCTAAAATCAAGCAGGAATACAAAGGTGTAAATTACCCACCATACAAATATAACGTCTTAAATCATAAGGATAAAAACTTGTGTTAGGTACAATCACGCTCAAGTGCTCATTCCGTCATTTAATGTTCTAGAAGATATTGGACGGTAACCCGACTATAAGGCAAAGGTGATGAAGCTCGAACGTTGTAAGAATCGTTTTGTTATAATTTGATAACAAATAAATTTCAAAGTGTAAATACGAGCATCTATCAATGAAACAAATATGTACTCTGTATGGAATAATTGTTGATTAATTACCGAACCAAACAATTCCAATTAAATATGTACAAATAACGTACACAAATAATCAAGAAAAACCAGTTTAGTCCCGGTAGTATAACATATTTATTAACAGATAAAAATCTATTTAGTCAACTCGTTTTCCTTTTTTTTAGTTCAGTCAATTTTTTCTGCATAAAATGCATCGAAAGTACAGTTTTTTGTGAACTTTTTAAAAGAGAAAAAAAAATAGAAGGATTCTACTGATAATGATGATGTCCTCCCGATTCCGACCACGGCGGCCGATCTACAAGAGACCAGCCAAGTGCGCAGGATATATTATAGTGCACAAGGCGTTTGCGCAGACACAGGAGCACTCACTTTTCCTTTAGCCTCATAGCCCGATGGGACCAGAGAGATAAGGCGCAGAGGCGGTGACATTTAACCGACCTCTTACTTCTCCAAGCCACCGCTAACTATGGCGGCGACAAGAAGCTCAGTCGAGCGAGTGATCAGTCCGTAATGCCCTAATCCAACTAAGGAACAACAACACAAAGTCATTGCTATCCGGGGGATTTGAACTCACGACCTCCGATTTGTGAAGCGCGAGCCTATACCACTAGACCACGGAGGCAGTTAGAAGGGTACTACTTCTACTACTTTAAACTGCTTTTTTCACTAGATTATTGACACTATCGTTAGTGTCCATAGTAATAGTTGTTGTAATTATTTTTTCAACAAAGTTACAAAAAGAGCGTAAGGCTGTAATGAATTGAGATTTTCATTTCAATTTATATGAATTGAAAGAACTGAAAACCAATGTAATTAAAAAAAACGGAAAAGAAGTTTTATAATAGTGGGCAGGTATTAATTGCCAAATAAGGTGTTAAATATAATAACAAATCACAGGTTCTTCATTAGTAAAAATTATTACTATAGATATCGCTAAATATCAAATCAACCAGTAGGTAAAAGTAAGTTACTGTACTTTCAGATTTTAAATAACTTAAGAGGTAAATTTACTTTAATTTACTTTGTATGTATATATAAAATACATAATAAAAAAAATAAATATAAAAAATACATTAAAACACTTCATAACATCGCAATTTTTTTTTCCTTTATACCAGGTTTCCGTTCCCATTCATAGTAAGGACCGGAAACGATGTACCAGTATCAATTTCTTCCGTAAAAATTTAAGAAAAGTTTGAATTGACTTTTCTGAACTAAAACCGCCTAAGGCTACGTTGCCACATTGTGCCAGGTGAAAAAGTAACCAGACCTATTTTTAATAAACAATTAGAGCAGCAGATCTTTTTCCTCTTCCAAACTTAAATAAATAAGATAAAATGTTTCTGGAATATAGTACACAGAGTATCCATGTAATAAAAAAAGATTTCAAAAGATCTTTGAAGTGAAACTCCTAATTAATTATTTATTTAATTAGGACAAAACAATTATTAAAACGCAAATAACAGAAAGGACTTCAGTGTAATGTATTTACTTAAGGAGCGAGTACAATTCCAATGGATTTGCAAATAACTTACGTAATTCCATTTGAAGTAATTAACGAAAAGCTAATTATTAAAGCTAACTAGTATACGCAAATAAGTTGAGTAAGTATTTTTGTTACACATAACTTTTATAAATTTATCACACACACAAAAGTATATAACAAAACAAAACCAATAGGTATATGACAAAATACAAGCTGAATAACTTTAAACATAAACCAAGCCTAAGAGGCGATAGTGAAAGTCCATTATCAGTATTAAAACTTGTTCTTAAAAAATTCGGTTACACTTTTTTTAAAGATCAGACAGAAAACTGGCCAAACAAAACACCAATAAATGATATGGTACTGGTACTGTCATGGTACTGGTACTAACTATCATACAGACTTGAGATCTAAAAAGACATGCCACATTAGTGGAAAATTCTACTACACCTTTGCAAGAACACCCATTTCCCATGCTACTTCTTCCACCCTGGGCTCCAAAATAACGTTGTATGTAACCTCAATGTATTTTTATATTTTATTCTTAAGGTCAATCTCAATATTTAAAATATTTTCGTATTTCATAACAGATTTTTCATAACCTTTAATATTTTCGACCAATTTTTTCAATTATTTCTTTTTCATTTTTTATTTCGAATAAAAACATTAAATTACGGCTGTACGTCCTTTTTATAGAAACTATTTCTTTTACTTGACTTTAAATTTATAATAATATATCTAAACGTTAAAACATATTTGTAATGTATCTTTATTCTAGAGAACGTTCAAATAAATTTAAAAGAAAATGCCATTTTTAAAAAACTATAAAAACTCCGTCAATGGCATAAAGAAACACAACATTTTACCACATAAATTATTGTATGGTTTTTTATTATTCGTTCGAACTGAAATTGTGATCATTTTTAAAGTTTTTTTTTTATTGTTAAAAAAATTAGTTAAACACTGCCCATGGTTAATTGCAACGCGAAATATTTGCCAAATACGTTGCCAGACTTTGTCACACAAAGTTGGGAATTTTTGGAAGGGAAAAGCAGGAAAAGGGATGGCAAGGACAGTTAAAGGTCGGAGGAGTGTGCCACCAGCCAGCTAGCTCACCGGATGAAACACGAAACGCAGATGCGCAAACACTTCTACTGCTCGCCTATTTTCTGTGAGGTCATGGTACTTATCCGGTTCGAGCCGGCCCATTCAACAGCAGTGGGAGCTGCTGGGTGGCTCTGGCACCGTAATTATCCATACAAAACACTTATATTGGTATTACTTTATTTAAGAATCTTTTCGTTTCATAACAATTAGACACGATTCGTATAAAGACACTAAGAACTCTCTTAACTATTGCGCGATATCTCTTCGTGCACATTGTAAATCACTCACTAAAGTAATAATCTGCGGTCACTCGTACTAATTGCACATGTCCTAACCTGACACGTGACCCAATTGAACAATGAACTAGCTAACGTGACCTGAAACTAAAATGACTTCAACTTATAACAGACCAAATTGTTCAAATCATACTCGTCCGTTGAATATATAATAATACAATAAGTAGTAATATAAAAATACAAATAAGTAATTAGATGGGCTATGAATTAAAAAAAAATTGATTATCAACACCGTATATGAAATTGGTCCTGTAAAAACAAAATCACTAAAACCGCACCTAAGGTTGATAAAAATAATTTAGTGAACTAGTCACTAATTATGATTAGACTTCAATTATGATGACACTTTTTATGAACACTAGTTGTGAAACATGATATTTTTGTTCCTGATCATAAGCTACACGCTTACCTACAAGAACACAGTAATACTTTGTGTTTCAAAATAAGTTTGGTGCAATACTGCGCTATTCACCCAGAGATATTAGGGTGTAAACCTCCAGTGCCCCATGTCCTATAATTTATTGGAAATAGTTTCTTTTGACCTGGAGTACATTTCTACAATAGAATTATTGGTAAATAAATTTATCCTTTTACAAGCGGATTCTATAAACCATTTTTTTGTGTTAATTTATGTGGCATTAAGTCCGCCCTTTGTAGTTTTTATTTATAAGGTATTGCAATAAAGTGTAAATAAACAAATATATGGGAATGACTTGTGAGTGGAGGGTTTGTTTGTTCGGTTTTGGTACTATAACGAGCTATTGGTTACTGACTTATTACATTTGTAAATTATGTTAATAAAATTACTCATAGAGGCATATTTTTACAGAATAAAATACGAAATATTGTTAAACGGATTAAGAATTTGCAAATAGCAAATACCTTTCTGCAAATTGAAGTACGCGATTCTTTCCAACTTCTTGTGTCAGCTTTAAGAAATGACGTTTTATTCTGTTGTGCCCTTATTTTGTTCCTTCTAGTTAGGAAAAATGCGATTTTTTTCAGCATATAAAGATGGTAGAGAGACGCAGCAACTATCGCTACTGTTGAATGGGCCAGCTTGAACCGGATACCAGAAATTACCCCTCAGAAAATCGGCGTGAAGTGGAAGTGCTTCCGCATTTCGTCCGGTAAGTTTTACGGTGGCCCCCAAATATTCCCATCTTAAAGGCCGGCAACGCATTTTTCGACGTTGCGAATGTCCATGGGCAGCGGATCGCTTACCTTTCGCAAAATGGCAATATAGTTAATGGTTTAGCTTAATGCATGATCTGTGAAACCAGCCATTCTGACAGAATTTTTGTGAATTTTTTTTTTTTATAAACTAGACAATCATAGCTCTTTCAATATTGAAATAAACAGTGCCCGAGTTCGTGTTTTACCATGAATCAGTTTCGCAAATATTCGTTGCGGATAGCGCGAGTTTTGTTTTGTTTTTTGTTTTGGCGCGCAACAAATCACAAACTTTCCACGCAATCCTGTGACGTTCCACTTCCGGATACATGGCATCGTAATTTGTTTTTTCCTAACAACTCTTGTTTTATGTCACATTACATCATAAATTATATGTTGTATACTTTAAGTAGTGCAGGTCTTTGCAATAGCACATTGCAATTGTTTTTTTCTAGAAATTAACCCTTGGAAACTTTTATGTTGAAATTTAACTTCCACGATAAGCAGCGACGTGACATTAAAGCATTCTGTAACACACATCTGTGTATATTAAAAAATAATTCACGAGTAACTTAAGGAGTTACATAAAAACATGCAATTCATAAGGTTTTCTATGGGAGTGCTGCGCAACAACTCTTGCATCCCCTAATACCATGACGAAATCTTCTATTCTGGTTTGGCACAAAACACCTTAAAAAAAACTTTGTCTTTGGTGAATGTTTCTTCGTGGATCTCACATTCGTTGTTTTTATTATATGAACATTAACGATTTTGAACTATACAAGTCTGAAACTGCTTTAGTCTGTGCACCCAGAAACGTAAAATAATATCTCACTATCCAGTAATTACGCTGGCGACATTACTATTCTATTTTTTGCTTACACTAACTGCTTAGCGATGGAGTAGGCAATATAGTGGTACTATATCAGGAAGACTGCATAAAAACTTAAAAACCAAACCCACTATCAAAATCCTTGTCACTAAAATGACGAATGATGTTTAGTTTCATAGCTACTTGTAATAATAATAATAATAATATCAACAATAATATAATTTGAATCACTAGTAATCGTTATGCCTGTTAACTAGCCTAGTAAAACTTGGTTTGGAAAACTTAACAAAATTGGCTGAGCCTAAATTTCGAAAACTTTAAATTTGCGTTAAAATACTTATTAAAGCTCATCGCTAACATTTATTCACGATCGTTACTTTTAATTGCATCCTTTTAAGTCTTTAATGACGGTGCCCAATAGATGTTGGGTTGAAATAAAACAAAAATAGAAATAAATTTCAAATACGAATTAGTTTGTTTCTAATTGAAACTAGAAATAAACTACTTTAGCGTTTTCATTATATCATTTAAGTAGTTATTATTTATATTGTATTTTTATATTACTAAAAGGTTTACAAAAGTTTATAAATTTACTAATTTTACTACCTCCATATATTCTAATTAAAAAAATTTTATTTTTTACCATTTTATTTTCCTCAAAAAATTTTAAATCCTTACTCAAGTATAAAATATTATGCTCTTTAATTGACTATTTAATAGACCACTATTGTTCACATTGTAAGTTTTGAAATTCAAGATTTCAAATGTTTTTTGTGCAAAAAATCTTGTTATGTAACAAACTGCCCTTTCAAGAATACAATTGTTTCAAGTTATAATCATATTAATTTCGCTCCAACACTATTCTTGATTTTTCTATATATTATTTATCACAAACATTGATAATTATTCCTAGTTTGTTAAGTAAAGTTTGGATAATTATTCCTCCATAATCACGGTTTCTTTTAAAGATATCTTTTTTAGTTTCCCATTTTCTAGGTTCGTCGACTATAAATAAAAAAGATTAAAAAAAATTTAGGCATTCCTGACTAGTTATTACAACATGGTAATCTTGCGTACTGAGAAGTAAGGCAATAAAAAATTGTCTCTGACCGAACTCATTTAACCGCATTATATTTTTTGCATATTAGCACGGTGTATTTGATCTTTCCCTTGCGCAACAAATCGAGTTTTGCCCGAACAAAAACAAATTACTGACATAAATTTATTATAAAAAATACACGAAACCAAAATTCACTCAAGTGTAACGTAAGCAAGTTCTAAAATAAATAAAAGTGACCGTGCTCAATATCCAAACATTATATTGATGTCATTACTTTCCCTGATTTTAATTCCGTTCCAGCCTAAAACGATTAATCGCAATGGGCAACACTTTGGAAACTTGACTAATTCCGAGACAATTTAAAGAAACATTAAATTTTAATCGCTTCGTTTATTTTTACGATGGTAAACCCACATTAAGTTAAAGGATTACATGTACGATTATAGTATATTGAATTTATTTTACGTATATCCAAAATAACTTAATAACCAAATCAAAAAGTTACGTATAAATAACATAGTCTTATAAAACAAAATTTAAACAACATTTTTCAAGTATTTACATATACTTATATATCAGTATTTTTATATACTTTTATAAACTTTTTGGTATTATAAAAATAGTTTACATAGCTGAATAAATGGCACTTAACGGAACACCATGTTAGTTTTCTGAAAACACTAAATAGCTCTACTAACATGACTTTTCGCTGTTGTAATCAGCTAATGGAATCATATTGATACGAATATCTTGCCTTGTAATACAAATAGCTGCTATTACACATTATTGTACCGTCATCAAAGACTTAAAAGGATGCAATTAAAGGTAATGATCGTGAATAAATGTTAACGATGAGCTTAAATAAGTATTTTAACGCAAATTTAAAGTTTTGGAAAATTAGGTTAAACCAGTTTTGTTAGGTTTTCCATATTAAACCAAATTTTACTAGGCTAGTTAGCAGGCATAACAATTACAAGTGATTAAAGTTATATTATTGTTGATTTAAAATGTAACGATAGAATTTTACTGGAAAATTCGATTGTTGTGATTATGCTCATTAAGCAATATCTCAAAACACTTAATAAACAAGTAGTATAAATCCTTTGAATGATTTGCCTTGAAATACAAATAGCTGCTAGAAAAATAAGGACTTCTTTTTTCATTTGACGACTTTACTTATCGCGGTTTGGTGGTTAAGATTTTCTTTTTTGGAATAAATTGACAAGACGGGCAAATCTTAAGTCTGATGATAATTGACAAACCTGCCCATAACAGCAGAACGGTGCCACACAGAAACTGCTTGTCCCTGCGTCCGTCATCCAGAGATGTATGATGATATAAATCTCAATGCCCAATTATCTCGCTGGCAACATTTTCCTTCAAACCGGAACACCGTAGTGTTTACACACTTGTTACATACCATGGTACTATGGAATCCGCTGACTCAGTAATACCGATCACATGCATTCCTATCAATAAATGCCGCAATGTTAAATCCCACGATACCATGGAATCCGCTGACTTAGTGTACCACGCACCGACGGCAGGCACGTCTCGCGAGAAATATCGCAATAATGGAAACGCTGACTCTACAATACGAAGCTCGCGGACTGAACTTACGCGACGGCAAGAACTCAATTCCCTTCACACTTCGAAGGTGGTCACTAGCTTGTAATTTAGTATGTAACTTTTAATTAATAAATTATTTTAAGTGAGTCGGTTTTTTTTTGAGTCCTCCTGCGGCGGAACTCGTAATTCCCAATGTCTTAAGGGGCGTAATATTTTGAAATTGTATACTTGTGACGTAACAAGTGTCTTGGTTAGATCTTATTAAAAAGATTAGTGGTCGATGCAACTTATTTCTGATAAGAATAGTCGATATGGGTACTCCCACTTCAAGGCGCCTTTAATAGGTAAATAAATATAATAAAATAATTTAAAATTGACCGTTAAAAAATTTAAATATTTGGTCCCGAGTGAATATGCATACGCATCTCATAAATTTACCTAAGTATTTCAAAACACGATCTTACTTGAAAGGATCAAATGCATTGCAAATTTTAAAACGGTGGGCTCCTTTGCCCCCTTACAAGCCTTCTTTTGTGAAGCTACGCTATTTTTATCTTTACTAAGCCGTTCCATTATGCATAAATTTACTGCGTAATTTTACAAACGGGAATACGTCGTAGTTACTATCAGGCCCTGATTTTTTTTTATTACTTGAGCATATCCATATCCCTATAACAGTAAAGCGTCATCTAACGTATTGAACTACCTCAAAGGTTCGAAACGGTTCAAAATGGTTGACTAGTGTAGCATAGAAACGGCTGGTTCTATGCTACACTAGTCAACGGTGACGGTTTACTTATTTATACAGATAAATAAATAAATATCATGGGACATCTCACATATTTCCATCTGATCCCAAACTAGGTAGGGCCTGTACTATGGCAACCAGACAACTCACATACATAAATAAAGCGGCGGTACTACCATACAAGCCCAAAAGCCCGGCCTGTCCTACTAGGGGGTAAAATTTACAAATCTTAATTAACACATAATTCCCACAACGCTCAAATTTAAAAATAAATTATTATGGAATTAAGTGCTAATTAAGATTTATGCCACTGCATACCTATATAAGTTAATTGCATAATTATGTAGATATGCGGATGCTAAATCCGGATACAAAAAAAATACCTCTGCTCATCACACGTATATTTTTTTCTGGGTTTCCCACCCACGAACCCACAACCTTTGCAGTCAGGTGCACCCACCACTACACCAACAGGCCAGTCGTTACCACACCAAGTCACTCAGTCCATCACTCACATCCAGAGATGTAAGATGGCTTGGACCTTTTTCAATGAAACACAGTATTGTTTGCATATTATTTTAAGTAGTATTAGTAAGTAGCGGGAGCAGCTGCGTGGCATTACGGTGGTAGAGCCACACAGTTGCTCCCGCTGCTGAATGGGCCGGCTCGAATCCGATAAGTATCACGATATCACAGAAAATCGGCGTAAAGTGGAAGTGTTTCAGCTTTCGCGTTTCGTCCGGTGAGTGAAGTGACCGGTGGCCCATCCCCCGTTCTTCCCTTCCTCCCCTTCTCACTCCCCTCCCTACCTCTTCTTCCATCAATTCCTCCTTCCGCTCCTTCTCTCCTCTCTGTCTCCTCCTCCTCCTCTCTTTCCCACTCTTAAAGGCTGGCATTTGAAAGCTCTGTAATGTTGCAAATGTCCATGGGCGGCGGTGATCACTTGACCTCAGGCGAGCCGCTTGCTCGTTTGTCAGACCAATCCGTAAAAAAAGAACAATATCCTTCCTACCTTTCACCTGTGGAATCGTTCATCGATTGATACAATATTATGAGCTTCAAGAAGAGTGCATGTTGCCATCTTAAACGCCGGCAACGCATTTGCAAACCCCTTGATGTTGCTGTGGTCCAGGGGCTGTGTTACTATAAAGTGGTCCCCTGCTCGTTTGCCTCCTAATCCAGTTAAAAAACATCGTACCAATGGCAACTTGACTGACCCGTGAGTGTAGTGGTTAGTGCCCCTGACTGCATAGCCAAAGGTCGTTGGTTCGATTCCCACCCAGGACAAAATATTTCTGCGATGAGCGATTTGTTCTGTGTCTGGGTGTTATTTGTCTATATAAGTGTGTATTTAAAAAAATGTATATATAAGTATATATATCAGTTGTCTGATTACCATAGTACACGCTCTGCCTAGTTTGGGATCAAATGGCATTGTGTAAGAT
>DWHO01001555.1:0-15146 GCA_018247575.1 Eurytides lysithous rurik | reverse complement strand
TTAGGGGGGACCGCCCCGTAGCTGCTTTCGCCGCTGAGGGGGCCGGGGGCCCATGGCCTTACCCCCCCCCCCCCCCCACCTACCTATGCCTCCCTCTCTCCATTTTTTGAAATTCAAAGGCCTGTTTGGTTCATCGATCATTAATTAAATTATTATCATTAACAAAATATAATATCCTTATAAATATTTCAGTTGACATGCTCGATGTAAAAGAAATAATAGAAAATGACTTGAATTTAAACGATCCCTCGCAATTTGTACCAACACTTGCGAGAATGCACAAAGAAACTTTGACTAATAACGAAGTTAGTGAGTTGATTTCAGACGTAAACGAAAAATTCGATTTAGTAATCGCCGAGTGGATGTACAACGAATTGTATTCAGGGTAAGTGTAATCCGTGTCTTTACTAATATTAAAACTTAATCCGTGTCTTTACTAATATTACAACTTCACGTGTTCCTTTGTTGATCTGTTCTTTGTCATAATGTTATTAAATAAAATTTTCTTGAGATCTATAACATCGTTCATCGATATCTTTCCAACAAAAAACCGCAAATATGATTTGTTTTCTTTCTTGGTAGATGGTTTCTTCGTCGGTGTCGTTTTATTATTAAGTGAAACAATTTTACGGATTTTATGGCAAAAAAGTACTAAAATAATTCAGACACAGTTGTGTCTGAATTTAGAACTTTCTTCGTTGGATTGGATTGTATTCGAAGTGATATATTTTATTTGGGATAAAAACTTTTTTTTTTAATTAGGTAAGCGTTGAATACAACATAAATTTCTATGAAAACACTTCATTTATTAAATATAGAGCGACTTACTCATCTAATGATTCTTAACGTACAGAAAGAAAACCTTTGATTCAAATTATAAAACATGAAATATAAATTTTATGCCAAATGGCAAAAGTACAACACGTGATTTTTTTTTAATATATAAATATATACACAAACGAAAAATCTCTGTTTTTATTTGAGAATGTAATTCGACTCAATGCCTTTACGATTTAAAAATGTTCAAAGTAATGATAAGATGACTGATTAATATTCCGCTTGTCATGTTGTATCCGCTGTTTTTTTTAACCTTTAACCTAACCTATTTACCGTTTTAAATTATAAAATTTGGTCAAACAACTCATGATTAGAATATCACACACACTTCAAATCAATGACTTAACATTATCGAAAATGTTTGAAATCATATATTTTTTTTTGTAAGTAAAATACAATTTTTTACAACAACCATTGTTTACAATACTATCATTACCCCTAATCATAATCTAAAAATCTACTTGCTTAATGACGTCTGTAATTATTTCAAATTTGTGTCATCTGTCAAAACGTTTTAGTTCAAATGATCTTTCCTAAATGGCGAAACAAAATGTTGTTGAATCCATGTTGGTTATCACTAACCAATGAATATTTAGAATAGTTGATGGAAATAGTTCTGATGTCCAAATAAGTCTGCGATCTTTGAGCAAACTTAGACCACAAATCCTCGATGAAGAACATTTTAACTATGATGATTCGTGAGACTATTGAAATTAAGAAACAATAAAATTTCAATAATAAAGATGGTTGTAGGATTCTACCACCAATTTATGGATCCCTATAATTCATTTTATTAATATTACTCTATATGAATCTAGTGGCGGCCAGTGGCGTTACTATCATACAAGCCCGGCTAGCCCTACTAAGGAGTAAAATTTATAAATCTTAATTAGCACATAATTCCCGAATAATTTATTTTTAAATTTAAGCATTACGGGTGCGGGGGTTACTCCTTAATAGGGCTAGCCGGGATTTTGGGCTTGTATGGTAGTATCGCCACTGTGTGAATCGTAATTGTAATTTAACAACGTGGTAGATACTTCTAAAAAAATAAATTGTGCTATATCTTTTCAGACTGTCCGTGGTTTTTGACTGTCCTTTAATTTGGTTCTCGACTATGGAACCGCACTTTACGATTTTAAGACTAATAGACGAAGAAACAAGTCCGGCTTACACATCCTCCTCAACTTCGTTCAATATCGCACCATTCACGTTTTGGCAACGGGTGGAAGAACTGATCATTCAAATAACCGGATACTTTTTGAGTGATTGGTATGTTTTTATGTGAACAGTGTTATTAAGTTTATTTCAATGGACTATTAGGTTTTTTTTAAACTTTTTTTTATGCCTCATGACAAACGAGCAAGCGGCTAACCTGATGGTAAGTGATTACCACCGTCCATAGAGATTTGCAATAGAATTTGCTAATGCCTTGCCAGCCTTTGAGGGGAGGAATTTCTGAAAGTGGGAGGGAGGAGGAGAGAGAGAGAGGAAGGGGGAAGGGATAAAGGAAAAGGTAGGGAAGGGAGGGATTGAGAAAGAAGAGGGAGGTAGATGGGCAACCGGCCACCTCACTCACCGGACGAAACGCGGAAGCAAAAACACTTCCTCTTCACGCCAATTTTCCATGAAGTCGTGGTACTAATCCGGTTCGAGCCGGCCCATTCGGCAGCGGGAGCAGCTGCGTGGCTTTACCACCGTTAAAGTTAGTATAGAAGTTATAATAATAACGTACATATTCGTACATGAGGACTACTGTCTGTTGTAAGGTTTTCCTTAAAGTTTTGCTACGAAATTGAAAAAAAAAATATTTTTAATGGTTGATCTAATCTATCTGACAATAAAACTACATTCACTTTCAAACTGAAATCATTAAGTGTCGATTTTCAACTACGGAACGAAGCAATTAGGAGTTAGAGCAAGGTAAGTTCGTACCAAATTCTTATATGCGAGCATATGTTGAAATAATCTGTTATTATTGTAGGACCGTATATCCTACGGATGAAGAAAGATATAAGGACATTTATGGACCAGCAATGGCTAAAAGGGGAAGGAAACTACCGCCGTATCAGAAAGCCAGATTTAATGCTTCTCTAGTATTGGGTAACTCCCATGTGTCTTTGGGTCAAGCAATAACCTTGCCGCAAAGCTATAAACCTGTCGCCGGGTATCATATTGACCCAAGAGTGAAGCCATTGCCAAAGGTAATAAACCTTACCATTAGAACTATTCTAATTGTTAGCAAATTCTTATTTTCTTGCTTGAAAAGAATAAATGTGCTTATGAATTCGTCCTTGTGTCATCCAGCAGAGACAGATATAGGTTACTTTTAACGTAGAATACCATAAAAAGTTATAAGGATTATACGGCACAACTTAAAATTTACTCGAGCTACTGGAAACCTATTTAGTGATAATATTAAAAAAAAATTATTAAAAAATTGTAGGACTTACAAACAATCATGGATGAAGCAACAAACGGCGTGATATACTTCAGCATGGGTACAATTTTAAAAAGCCGAGATATGCCACAAGTACTGAAAAATGATCTTATAAAAGTCTTCAGTCGGCTGAAACAAACGGTATTATGGAAGTTTGAAGAAGACTTCCCGTACTTACCAAAAAACGTACACGTATTAAAATGGGCCCCGCAACAAAGTATACTAAGTAAGTTTTGTTTAGAATATGTAGTGATGGAACCAGAAAGTCGCTAGGTGTAAAGTGATATGGCCATAATAAGACAATAACACTTAGTGCTTGGCTTGGATACAACAAAAGTAGTATCTCTATATATATTGTAATCTTTCTGGAAAATTTGCCCTTCAAGCCCCCTGTCCCGTCACAGTAAAAATTTCCGTTTCCTTTTAAGTCGGGCCAATGTTATGCTTGCACACCAACTCAAAAACTAAGTATCGTTATACTAATATGGGCAAATGTTTCGATCACAATCAAGAACCCGACTTGCTTGTCTCCTTCTAGGGCAAGGGGCGGTACGAGATATCACGTGAATCGATTTTTACGGAGTTGACCACCAGAAATACAAAATAGCCTTCAAATTCTATGCCTATAATATACTATCCAAAGAAGTAGAATACAACAAAGCTTGTACATTACTGCTTGATGATAATATAACTGGCAGTGCTTCTTGCTACACGGACTCTACAAAAAAGTTATGGCACATATCACACTTATCTGACCATCCGTCACCTAACAACAAAAAGTAAATCAAAATTTTAACACAACACGCATATCCTTATGGGTTACCCCGCAGGACGTGGGGTCTATCCAATTCGTGGAAACTAGCATTTCCACGGATTAGGCGATCCGATGAAGCTTTGCACAGCCGCATAGGCTAAAAGCGTCAACGTCAGTTAAGATAAGATAAGATAAGATTATCATTAAACAAAAGAAAAACCATGGTATCACCCAAGAAGTTATGGTGGGAAGAGAGAAAGTTGAATATGTATAAACTTCAGCCTGAAAAAAGTAGTGGAATTTGAGGGCAATAATGAAAAATAAAATAAATTCAAAGAAAAAGTTGTATGAAACAACAACAAGGTAGTACACCTTATTTATGCTTGATTTAGATAAAATTAGCAATAAAAATACTAAAAGCAAATCAAAGATAATATGATATACGGAGAAGAATCAATGGCAATCATACTCAAATTGTCATTTGTAGGCAAGACACGTTTGTAGGTTGAATAACAATAGATGGACAAAACATTTAGCAGTATGGGTACCTAGGAATATGAAAGGGAGAAAATTAAAAGACCAGATAATTGTAGCCTTTTCAGCCATAGACATGGATCTCGTTGGATGCGAAGATCCCGGGAAAGAGAGGTATGAAAGAGTTTAGGACAGGGCCTACGCCGCAGAGGCGAATGCTACCAATTAGCAATGATATTTTATTTTGATATTATTTAGGATCAAATTTCTCATCTCAGGTTTTTTCTTGTAATAGCAAATAAAGGCTGTTTTAATTCACTTATGTTTTGTATGACGTACAGATTATTATTTCGGATTTTTTTTCTACGGAAAAACAAGGACGGCAAATATCTAACGAGCAAGACGTTGACTTAATGAAAAGCAATAACCGCCGCCCATGAATATTGCAACGTCGAACGTTTTGCAAATATGTTGTCAGTCTTTAAAGTGGGAATTTTTGGTATGGAAAGCCAGAAAACGGTAAAGGGAAGGCGGAAAAGGGAAGGGAAGAGCGGGAAAAGGAAGGGGAGGTTGAAGAAAAGGAGGAGGGAGGGGCGTGGGCGGCTACCTCACTTACGGGACGAAACGCGGAAGCACGACCGCTTTCACTTCACGTCGATTTTCTGTGAGGTTTTGGTACTTATCCGGTTCAAGCCGCGTGAGCTGCTGCGTGCCTCCTTTTCGCTTTGCATTCAAAAGGCTTTCCTATTGACGATTCTATAGCGTTCTTTTTTAAGATTTATTTATGCAAAAATTATAACAACACTAGACAGCGTTATATTCCCATAGGAAGGGTCAGCATAAAAAAATAAAACAGAGCAATAAAATAAATAATTAATATAAATAATGCCTTTACTGCCTTTTTATTGTGAATAAACCTGAAATCGTATACTTGAGGAGCAATAAAGGACTTTTTTTGGTCAATTTAATGATAACGTAAGTCTAAGAATTTGAAATAGTCTGGGTCATATCACTATTACATAAGGGTCTTATGAGAAGTGTTCTTGAAAAAGACAAGACTAAAATATTCAAAGAAAGTATCTGACTCACGCGGTAACCTAACAGTGGGCTACAGTGGACACAGACCCAAATTATTCGAGAGTAGTTTCTGTGAATGAGAAACTTCCAAACAGTTTCTAATAACGTCTGATACAATGAATTCTCTATAATAAGTAAAGTTATAAAAATAGGTCCTCTCTTTCTAGTTTTCATTTCGACCTATCGCTAAAAAGTATATTAAATCATTGTAGTATTAGTATTACATTATATTTCCTGTAAGGCTCATATTACAGAAAATAAATTATCGGAAACATTAAAATTCTTCAGCAATAAAAATAATAACGGCCATAATAATTGCATTATGAACAATTAATGATTAATTAATTCCGTACATGTGTACTCAGTAAATATTCGCCGCTTTTAAACGTGGCTATAATTGGTAGCGCCCATTTTTACGCTACGATTATTTTAATTTATATATTTGTTTGATCATTTTTATCATTGAAATAAAGAAAACCATATAATTAATGAGGACATGTTTCTTTCAAGCGTACCTATATATTTAGTACATATGTAAATATCTATTCTTTTTTATTTTATAGAGATATAAGATACACTTTTGAACTATTTTTAAAATTTGACAACGTTACCTTTTCATTGGTTTTAATTGTTAGAAGTTATTTTATATAATTTTGTAAGCCATGCCTTGTGACATACATCGGAAGAATGTAGAGTTTAAGGTGTATTACAATTTTTTAGTACTTTGAATAACTTTGTATTAGGTAACCTCTGCTTGTATTTCATGGGATTTCATCGAATTATTCCACCCTGAGGAGTTCTTGCAACTTAGTGCTGCCGCGTTACGTTATTTTAATTTATCGGAAAAACAAAAGGGGATCGTAACTTTTACGACATTCTCTTTTATGGCGCTCGGATAGCCGCGAGAGTTTTATTGTAAGTATTTCTCTATAGTATGCGTTTTTATATACGCGTGCGGTAAATATCACTCAGCTATTATTAGATTTAATTCAGTTGACGTTACCTAGTATTTATGGTGATGTAATAAAATAATCTGGGCTATTTTGATCAAAGATTACTCGTTGTTCCAAAACTTTTTGTGATATTGAATGTGTTATAGAAGATTCGAATTATTTAGGCAGACTATTATGAGATATATTTTCCCGTAAGTATTTAGCAAGTTTGAACATGATAAGCTTCTAGTCCAGAGTTTAACTTTGAAAGTTCTAAATTATTCGTTCGAGGCTTTCAAAGATATAGACTATGAAATTAATTTGCCATGCATGAATTCTTTTGAGGATTCAAACCTAAATTTTACTATTTATATACGTTATTAATGTGTATGTCAATATGAGAAACTTAACATTTTATTCTAATAAGATTTTTTTTTTTATGAGATATGTTTTGTAGTAATAGAATATATATAGACTTAACTACTATCATATTTTTCAAAGGGTTTTATAAATTGTTATTATGAATACATTTAAAATTAATAATATATCTTACGATCTCTCTTAATTATTTATTTTAGATAAAAATCATAATATGGAATTTAGAACAAAACAAGAAACCGTAAAAAATTTCATGATATTTCGTCACTCGTAAAAACCCAAAGAAAAAGATACAAAATGTTAAAAATGAAGTAATTAAAACATCTTCTTTGTTATAGTATTCTCTATATTTCGGTAGAAAAATGAGTATTATTTAGAGAACGACAATCTTTAAAATAATAAAGCAAAGCAAAATCTACAATCTCTAGAGACTCTAAAACATGTGAAAAACACGGTTAAAGATGTTAATAAGTTTTAATTAATAATATTATTTTGAACCAAAAATTATTTTGTATTTTTCAACGAACCATATTATTGGCGTAGCCTGAATATTACCATCGATAAGTAGTCCAAAGAAATGTGATCTTAATTTCTTTTGCTATTTAAGATCTTAAGTCTGACCTGTTCCTGTACAATGATATCAAAGATTTAAAATTGATGAAATGACCTCTAGGGGGTTAATAAACGCGTGCTACAGAGTCATTAAAATCTCGAATGAAGTAGTAATCTACAAAATATCCAAGCCTCGTGTATTATTCGAAGCATTTTTACATTTCGACTATCGGGAACATAATTTACAGGAGTGTTGGCGTATGGTTTATCATAATATACCATTAAAAACGCAAAAGATAGATTTAAAACGATTAAATATTTTTATTTTTAGAAGAGCTCTATTACATATTCTTCATTAACATGTCTAGTCTAGTTAAATAAAGCACGAGTAAAACGTTTAATTTCTTCAGTTACCAAGAGATTTTAGTTCAACGGTTACTTGTGGTTGAACAGCAAAATTCATTTATTCGTAAGTGACATATGTATCTACGATGAGTGAGGCTGGTGCACTGCCGATTTACATATCACAGGCTACTTGAAATCCTCGAGGGTGGTGTTGAATATAGATGCCTTCTATGGCACGTTTGCTAATGCCTTGGTAATATGGAACCGAATGTACTTAACCGCCGTTTTGTATGTTACGACACTAAAAATATTTAAAAATATAACTATAAATTCGTTTGCTAAGAATTTGTTTTGTATGTTTTTTGATAATGTTTGGTATCTTTATTATATATCATCCTTTCTTGTTAACATATCTTTTTGTTATCTTATTGGGTATTCGGTTTCTATTTGACATTGCGTCCGTTATATTTTTTGTCTCGGGTTACAACGGAAACATGAAATCGGTAAGAAACATAATATTTCTGGGAACAAAAAACATTGACGATTCGTTACGACAATGGCAACTTTATCTAACCACTAATTTTCCGTTTACTTCAAAGTCTTACTTGCGTTTGTTAAAAACCTACTTTTGTCAAATTGGTCTTTATTGGCTCACAGAAAATCGGCGTGTAGTGGAAGTATTTTTGATTCCGCGTTTCGTCCGGTGAGTGGGGTGGCTTGTGGCCCAACCCCTACCTTCCCTTCCTCCTTCTTTCACTCTCCTCCCTACCTATACCCCCATCCGCGAGGGAGCGGGTTTTCCCTATCGCTCCCTCTCACTTCTCCTCCTCTTTCAAAAATTCTCTTCCTTAACGGCTGACAACGCTTTTGCTAGTTCTGTAATGCTGCAAATGTGGCGGTGATAATCATTTACCATCAGGTGAGCCGCTTGTTCGTTGGTCAGCCTAATCCATAAAAAAATCTATGTATGTATAGGGTGTGGATAAATGGTCTAAATTCGAAATTTGATTCGCTTACTTATGCCATTTCATCCAAAGACGTATTAAATAGGACAAGTCAAACATTTAGGTCCATTACCGAACGAATTTTGAACAGAGCTGAATAGGATCGTCTGGGGATTTCGTTAAATTTTGCATTTACATAAATTCTCTCAAACTTTTAAGAATATATCTAGAGTGAAGGCTTTTTACTGTATTTTAGTTGTTAATCCAATAACGTCTTCTGTCCTAGGTATACTATTACATAGTGGATTCGCCGCGTAACGAGGGCAAGGACTTCTTCGAGATCAGCATGCAGACCGGCGAGATCTTCACGAAGGTGGTGTTCGACAGGGAGAAGCAGGGAGCCTACGCGCTGGAGGTGGAAGCACGTGACGGCGCACCGTCGGCGCGGCCCAACTCCGACAATCAACCGAATTCAGGTAAGTTAATCTCGAAATGATCTCGAATATTCCACGTCGAAGCGGACAACAAATTCATGTCATAGACTGTCATTATATCACGAATTGAAATATGTTTATCTACAATTTTTCTCCAAGTGTGAACGACGTTGAAGCGGCGTATCATAAATTTGGAGAGGTTGGAGTTTCTCATATTATATTTGCTACCGAAAACCCTTAGAACAAGTGAAGAAATATCGATTATACTTATATAAGTGCATAACTGTTAAGTTAAATAACAAATTATAGTATATTTTATCTCTTCGGTTCTCGGAGTATCGGACTTGAGGTTCACCAAATCTAAGATATGGTTGAATTGGTCGAAAATATGGATTTGATTACGAATTGGCTGTTTTTTATTTAGAGCATTGTTGTAATATTTATTTCAACAGTGTTGTAATGTGTTTATTTTGTTATTAAAAAAATACTATCAATATTTCGACTAGAATATTTCGTAACTTCGACACTAATACTGGATGAAAAAATACGAAATGTGAAAACACAAATATTAAACATCTATAACTTTTGAAGTACGGAGAATTTATGCACCGTAATGAAATTAAGATATAATTATATTCGAAACTTAATTAATCTTATTATTATTGAGAAATTACCCTAAAAATGTCTGTTGAAATCAAGAATGACTCTCTCTGTAAAAGAATAATATCTATTTCTTAATAAATTTGAATTCCAGAGTGTGGATAACTTTACTTTTAAGTCCCGTAGATCTAATCAGAGCTAGCTCCGGAATTTTAAGTCTTTAGCAATTGGACTGTGTCAGTTATTGATCTCGATCGTTTGTCCCTCTGTCAAACACCATTGTATTGTTTTCGTCATATTGGAAATATGCCGTGACACGGAAAATACGGCGATACGTTGCAATTGAAGCCACTTCAAATTCTGTAATGAACACTGCATGCGTCCCTCGATTGGGATATCGATTGTACTGTGAGTGAATAAGAAAATTTTGCATTTTAAACGCGGTTTTTAGGATTTTGTCATGTGAAAAAGCGCAGTTTCAGTTCACTTTGATTATAGGTTCACAAAAGTTTCTTTACGATGTTTGATTCACTGTTATCATTAACTTCATTTAAAATTATAAACTGCAAATTAACAACTTTAGTGTTGGCGACGGGACTATAACTCAGGTTTCTTAGAATAGGAATCAGGTTTTTAAGGAACAAAGAATTAAATACGTTACTAGTCAACGTTCAATAATACTTCATAAGAAAGATGTGTGTAACTGAAATTACCAGTCTCGGGCAACGAGTTAAATTTATATTTGTGTATATCTCATGCACAACCGCTTGTAACTGTTGGTAAGTGGCAATAAAGCCAAGTTTAACACAAGCAGAAGACGGTAAACAAACCAATCAGTAAAAGTCGTACAGCTGACTTTTCTTACATTTCAGTTTCCGTGTTACATCCCGGTTTGCCGATTAGTCTTGTGTATTTATGCTATGCTAGCCGAAATCATTGCCGTAAAGATGTTGAAATATTTGTGTGTACAATCCTGTCGAAGTGTATTTTATTTAGAAATTTGCGTTGTTTATAAAATCGCAAATGACATCAATGCATTATCGTATTAAATATCTGTTGAAATTCATGAAAACATAATGATGTGTAACAAATGTTATACAATTAAATTAATTAATTACGCTTATCATCAGTTGAGCAGCGTGCTCATTTGCCTCCTAATCTAGATAAAAAAAAATTGAAACAATTGTACAACATTCATTACACATCAACTGTGATAGCTAAAACATTTGGAATGGAAGAAGGAATAAATAAAACAAGAGGGAATGGAAGGAAGGGAGGGGATGGGCCACCGGCCACCTCATTCACCGAACGAAACGCGGAAGCAAAAACACTTCCACTTTACGTCGATTTTCGAGAGCCATCCCATTCAGCAGCGGGAACAACTGCGTGGCTCTACCACCGTTGAAACATATAAAATATCGTAATAAATACATTGCGGTTGAACTTTAAAATATCAAACATAAATAAATACAAGAATGATACAAGAAGACTGCGTTGCACTTACACTTTTTGTATTACAAATTACATTTAGTTCGATTCATCTCGTACAACAATTCACATTAGAAATCGTTCGATTTGGTCGGCTGGGTTATAAGGTAGCATCTAGGGCTAATCACTACCGCGACCCGCATATAAAACGCTCCTCTCTTTCCCTAAGCGCCCCTGGGAGCAAAATGTTTCGAACAATGTCCACTTCTATTTCGAAAACGCTCGCTATAAGTAATAACGGCAATCGACCCTCGTCGATTCGAATGGCGACGGAGCAGGGTCTCATATTTCACGGTTGTCCACTTTACGGGCCTGATTATATCGAGTGTTTCGACACCATAAATTGTTCGTTTACGCCGTTGTCCCGGGAGTTCCCGGGCGCACGGAATATCGCGTCATCGTAAATCAAGCGGCGGCATAATCAACCGCCTCGAGCATAATCCGGTTAAGCTCTTCATCCCCGTATCGGCCTCACATGCACAATGGCGCTCTAGATCAGCTTAATGCTCACCTAGCTCGCAAGTACACGGCGTTGTATTATCGGTACGCACGGAATCAATACGACTCGATGAAACGCCGGGCTAACTACTTCTCGCTCGTAAAATGTCTACGTTATCTTTGTTTACGTGTTGGGAATGCGAATGTGCCAGTTTTCTCTTTCGATATCTGTTTCAAGTTCGGCTTCGTATTCGGCGTAATGCGTACATAATCAATGATTACTGGCCTGGAAGGGTTCCGGATTGGCCGGAGAGGTTTCGTTTGTCGCTATAGTGGACTGGCAAACAATAAAAAAATCAAATGCGAAGTGAGGCGACTTATTTCGTTTTCTTTTGTTATTTATTTAACACATCGATATCTTTAAAATTAGTTTAAAAAAAGAGCCTGATATATTTCATACGAATTCAGAATTAGTCTTCACTAAAAAATTGTCATTCCGAAAGTATATATTCCAAAGTAACTGTTTGATGAAGTTACGTATTTTTGGTTACAAGGTGACACATTGAGAAATCCCTTCTATGGTCACTTATACTTTTTGCCGAAAATATTGAACGACTTCAATCAGCTGAATTTCACAACTATCCTGGAAAGTAAGTCCCCTTAATTTCTAGCCTCAAGATCCTCATTAGA
Source organism: Eurytides lysithous rurik (assembly GCA_018247575.1). Taxonomy (NCBI): domain Eukaryota; kingdom Metazoa; phylum Arthropoda; class Insecta; order Lepidoptera; family Papilionidae; genus Eurytides; species Eurytides lysithous. Next base: position 2,763 of record DWHO01001555.1, on the reverse strand, counting down.
TCTTCGCTGTCTCTTTAAACTTAACGGGGTACTTTTTTCTGAACAGGTATTGACGTCAAAAAGTGATTGTAAACCGATCCAATTTTCGAATAAAAAATTTTGATTTTGACTTTGTGTTAAAAGTGAATTAATATACAATCATGGTCGTCGATGCAAAATTTGGTGGAGATGTGATCATAATATACATTCAAAACGATAAGGATGAATTGAGAGCACACACCATCACTAAGTTCGGTGCAAAATTAGAATGCAAATATTATGTCTCAAGTGGTATTAAATATTGAAGCTAAATATGGGTTTCCACTTCCCGTTATACTTCCACGATAAGTGAAGTGCTGCTTCGAATATTGCTTCAAATATCCGCGTTATTTCTAGGCTTTTTCCTTATTAGTTATTGCTGTCGCTACGCGTAGAGGCCACGTAGCAATTTCTACATATTGCAGTACGGCAGCGAGCCGAGACACGGCACGGCTGCTAGTGCGTTTGCGGTTCGCATACTAAGCATTCTATTACACGCTTGTATGCTCCAAGTTATCGATTACCTCTCTTTAAGAGCGACTCGCTTTTGCTGGCGACTTTAACGACATTTATGACAACCAATACTAAAGGATTATATAAAGTACGGAATATTCTAACACTCCATCCATAGATGACTAAATACAGTAAATTGGCAATACATTTATTATTATTTACCATAATTATAGTATTAGTAGTTAATACTAGTATATTGTACAGAATAATAATAATAATATTTTGTACAATATAAAATAAAAAAGAGATAAAATGAACAAGTTTCTTGTATTTAAATTCAAAATAATTATACTAGTTACGGTAGTACAATGAAAACACAGTTGTGGATAACTATAAATTCCCGCAAGTGATTAAAATGTGGCGAGGTTAAAATATAACTAAAAACAAAGAGATTGAATGAGATATGAAAAGTTTAAAAACATTTCAAAAAAGTTTTAAATTACCAAACACATTATTTAAGTATACTGATTGATAAGAAATTTATAAATACATGATAACTGTTGAAGAAATGATGTTATTATCTACTTTATATTTAAGATTTTTTGAATATTTAAAATATATTAATATAACGATATATTTTCCGTGCTCATTTATGACGCTTTGAGATTTTCGTGGAAAAAAATACTCGAAATATCGATTCCCCGGAATACAATGTAAATCAGGGCACGTTTTGTCAATTACCGATAAATTTTATACATTATTCACTGAATTATTGAGGATTGGGGACCGCGGCGCCTGACAAGCTCAAAACGATAAATTCAATAAAAATGAAGGAAAAAACTTTGTCGCGATCTCAAACACTGCGGCCGGGGCTTACTTTTATAGGTTTTCTTTAACAGTGTTAGCTTTGCGTTTATTTCTTCCATTTTTATTAATTTATTCCCTTAAATTAATAAAAAAGTTTAGATTAAATGACGCACTATAAATTACGTAGGTGAACGGTATAACTACTTATTACTGTTGTAATTCTATTTGTATTACGTTTAAGATATTGTCGATTGAATAAATTTAATAGAACTCAGTTATGGTGAGCAGCATAACTCAATTAGAAAAGCGAACCTAGTGGAGGCTAGGTTGTACGAGGTTAATTTCGTCCTAGAAAGCAGCGATAAGTATGTTGAATTTCCGTTCAATAACATTAGTGACTCGGGAGCGGAACGATGTTACTTCGACTCCTCTATTTCAACTATTTCCAATTACTTGGGCTTAGGAAAGCGAGACGTCGCCAAGTGACAAAGCAATATTCTAGTGGCGGATAGCGGGGACTTGGTGGCCTACATTTGTCGTAGTGCCCTCGAGAATTTCTGATGAGGACGCGCCCGGCTGCACTGCTGGCCTTGGATTACTGTCACAAACTACTAACTATTGCTGTTTCTTAATCGCTATAGGCGACAGCCATTTATAATGCTTTTCGATGCTTGGTAAGTTTGAAACCCCTATTAAAGCATTTCCAAGTTCGAACGTTTACATCAAAAGATTGCGTGTGTGGAAACGGTGTGTTCGTTACTTGTAAATCAAAGTAGCCACAAATTTTGATTAAATCATGAAGGTACTTCTAGTCCAAGGTTGTTAGGGTTAAAATTTAAAATTGTGCTTTCACTTTTGATCTCTTAAAGCGACGTAAGTTTTTAATTAAGCACATTAAAATGCGGCGAAATGGTGTTAATGGTGGGCTTTTTTGGTAAAACCGTTGTCATAAATTTCAATTTTTATGTCGGAACTTTAGTATCTAATCTTTTTAAATTGGAAGGAAATTTTGTAAAAAGTGCGATCCGTTTGGTTCAATGGTAAGCCTACGGCATTACGGGACCAATTTCCATCTGGAGTTAATATTTTGTATGAACTACACATAATTGTTCCGCGCCTGGGCGTTCGTCCGTGTAAAATCTATGCATGTAAGACGCTCGTATAACGCGAGATGTCTTGTATTTTATTTGACATTGCTATTTAATTTTTTGTGATATTTAATTTACAGTTGGAATTTTATGAAGCGAAGACGAAATGTTTTGACCCCATGACCAATTTTTGAAGATTATGCCAATATCGTTTTCTTTTTATGTATATATATTAGTCGCGGGATTGCCATAAGATTGTAGTAATTAAAAAAAACAAAACTGATTTTACTCCGTCTTTGCTTGGCTATTTTATTAAAGTGTTGCCTGGTAAAACCTGGAAAGTTACATCTAAAATTAATAAATGTAAAAAGGACATTTATTTCATCACTTATTCGAT